>RJWM01005527.1:0-91185 GCA_004363535.1 Dasyprocta punctata | reverse complement strand
GCCAGAAAAAAAAAAAAAAAAAGTGAGGACCCAACTGTCTCCCAGCCCCCACCGCTGAAGACCATACTTGTTCCTCAAAAGCTGAGTGACTCCACCAAGCAGCCCTCAGGGAAAAACCTTTACAGGCTCTTGGGCTGCCCAGGGGAGAGTTCCCCCAGATGTTAGAGGGAGACTGAGGCAGAAACCGAAAGAACCGAGCAGAAACCCTCAGGATGCCCTTGATTCCAAGGCCTGGCGAGAGCCCTTGGTCAAAATAAATTCCTGAAGTGGGGCGTGGTGGCACATACCTGTGATCCCAGCACTCGGGAGGCTGGTGCAGGAGGATCCCTGTGAGTTCAGGCTCAGCCTAGGCTACAGAGTGAGACCCTGTCTCAAAAACCTGAAACAAAAACAATCCCCATGCCCTGGAGTGTGCAGAGCTCTGGGGATGGCCATCTTCCCTGTACCTCATTGCTCCGCAGGAAGCCACCGACCTGCCATCCCCTGGCTCTGGTGGCCTCCTCCCTTCTCTCACTCTTTCGGCCGTGGAGGTTCTGCTTGACTGGGAACTGTGTCCTTACTGTGCCCAGCACTCTGGGTATCTGATGTGTCTCACTTTTCCTATGAAACTGAGGGATCCCTGGGCCAGGGCAGCCACCCCTAGGGTGGGGACAGGAAGGGCCTATCCCTCCCTGTAGCAGGGAGTGCTCTGTCCATCCGTCTGTCCATCCGTCAAGTCTGTCTGCAGGGAGCGAGCCAATCCCAGCCCAAACCCCAATTTCTAAAGGCAAAATAAACTCCTTACTGCTCCAGCCGCGGCCCTCAGACCGCAGCCACCAGGTCGGCAGAGCCAGGGAAAGCAGGCCAGCGTCGTGGAGCTGGGGGAGAGCGGGGAGCCGGCAGCGGAGGACAGGGCCAGCGACGGGCCTCATGGGGGAGAGGTGCAAGGCGGCGCCCAGGACGCATGTATGCGTGCACTGATGCGCCAGACACTGGGCTCGGTCGCCGGGGCGGAGGACAGCATAGAAGGCAGGGAGGCCACAGCCAATGCCCCAGATGGGCCGCCTGACTGGGCTGGGGGTGTCCTGGCAGGAAAGGGGGTTCTGGCTTGAGCAATGAGCCCAGAACAGGGACGCTGCAGGTGCCTGAGCAGGGTGGAGAGAGGGGCTGAGGAAAGGAGAGGGTGGCCTGGTGCTCGGGACTTCAGGGGTGAGGAGAAAGCCCTGAGCGTGACACACATGCACGTGTGCACACACTCATGCCTGTTCCCTACCACTTGCTCGCGCGCTCTCTCTCTCTTTCTTTCTTTCTTTTTTTTTTTTTTTGTACCGGGGATCAAACTCACAACTGCATGCCTGCCAGGCAGGCACTTAGGCCACTGAGCTAAATCTCCAGGCCTATTTTTTGAGACAGGGTCGCACCATGCAGTTCAGGCTGGCCTTGAACTCACTACAGAGCCCAGGCTGGCCTCAGACTCACAGCCACCCTCCTGCTTCAGCCTCTTGAGTACTGGGATCGCGGATGTGTGCCACCACGCCCAGCATGCACAATAAACACTGAGGTCCCTGCTACACGTCCTCGACTCCTCAGCCCCCAGCCAGCCAAGGGGCACCCATTCTGGCACCCAAACCTGGCCAGAACTGCCTAAGCCTGAGGCCACTGAGGTCCTGCCTCCCACCCCCGTCAGAGCCCTGAACCCTCAGCTCAGCCGGCAGCCCCCCCCCCAGGGTCACCCAGCCCCCCGTGTCCTCACCACGACAACGAGGGTGAAGGGATGAGGAGGTCACGGGCTCCCGTGGGACGGGGTGGGCACCTTCACCTGGAAAACATCATGCGCCCTCTCGGTGTTGGTCACACCGGTCCTATTTATTGCCCCACCCCCAACTCCAACCCCGAGAAACTGCAGCCCAGAGGGACCGGTCCAGAGCTGGGCCCTGATCCAGACAGAGAACCAGAGACCGAGACCCAAATGAGAGCCGAGAACGGAGGGAGAGAGGCGGAGGACACAGAGACATGAAAGGCGCCATCGCCGGTGGAGAGCGGAGTGAGCGGCCGAGAGCGCTAATTACACGGGCGGCGGAGCAGAGGGCAGCCCGTTTGAAGTCTGCGGCGAGCCAGCGGCATCAAAGGCCAGGCGCGAGGCACAGCTGGCGGGGAGAGCGGGAGGACCCACCCTGCGCGCCCACCTGGGCGTGTGGCCCCTGCACCGCAGCCCGCTGGCCCAGCTGCCCACAGCGGCGGAGCTCAGGAGTGTGCCAGGCTTCGGCCGGGGAACAGCCTGGGCCTGGGGACCGGCAGGCTTCTCCAATGGCCCCTGCAGCCACCACCTCCAGTAACTATGTCCTGGCACCTCCCAGCTGGCCCACATGTGGAGGCCACTCCCTCCCCGCCACCCAGAACCAGCTTCTCGATTTGCCTTTCCCTGGATTCAGAAAATGCCAGCTCTCCAGATCTCCAACTGCCAAGTTAGGCACAGTGCCACGCACCTGTCATCCCAGCACATGGGAGGCTGAGGCAGGAGGATCACCTTGAGTTCAAGGCCAGCCTGGGCTACATAGCAAAACTCTATCTCAAAAAAAAAAAAAAATTGCATTTCCCACCCAGGTGGGGTGGGGAGGTCCCCAGATGACCCCCTGGTGATCTTCTTCAGGTCTCAAAGGAACCCATCCTTCTGGGGGTCTCACCCAAATCCTTTGTGCTGCGTCTCTTGCACATCCCCACGGGAAACTGGAGCACCCCACAAGGGCTCGTGTCCTTGTCCTCTGACTTCACATTCCCTGAGTGCCAACCCTCCTCTCCTGGATCCCCAGACCTGCTCTCCCTTGCAGAACCCGGGACCACCACTCGGGGCCGTGACAGTGAGGTAGAAGCCAGGCTGCCTCAGATAGAAATCCTGATCCCCCAGCCTCCTCCACGGGCCACACTGGCTCCTTCTATAATCACCTGAGACTCAGTTTCCTCATTTGTAAGGAGAGGGAATGCTTGTTACTTTGAAGGGGTGCTGAGAGAGTTAAATACAAAAACTCACAGACAGGCATAGTGGGGCACGCCTGCCATCCCAGCACTCAGGAGGTGGAGGCAGGCGGATCGCTGTGAGTTCGAGGCCAGCCTGGGCTACACAGCAAGACCCTGTCTAAAAAAGTTAAAACATAATGGCTACCATAATATGTCTTGCTATCTTTCAAATAGCTGCTCATGCCATCAGATTTAACATAATCAAACAAAACAAAAGAGAATAAAACCCAACCCAACAAAATAATGAAAATGATATGGTTTCCCTATTGGCTTGTTTTGAAGTCCTTTATTGCATTCATTGTTTTGTTTTTATTGTTTCTACTCTATTTTGTTCTGTCTGATTTTTACTATGTCTGAAGGTACCTGCAGCTACCTGAAGACAACAAAAGGCATTACGGTAACTATTGTTGATTTCATAAGGTTTTGAAGTCCTGTATCACTTATACTGGTTTATTTTGATTGGTTTTATTCTGTTTTATTTTCCTTGGTTTTAATCCTTTAAAAAAAAAGTCAACGCCGGGTGTGATGGTACAGGCCTGTAATCCCAGCACTCAGGAGGCTGAGGCAGGAGGATCGTTGTGAGTTCAAGACCAGCATGGGCTACAAAGTGGGTTCAAGGGCAGCCTGAACTGCCTAGTGAGACCCTGTCTCAAAAAATTTGGGCCGGGAATTTAGCTCAGTGGCATAAGTGCCTGCCTGGCAGGTATAAGGCTATGAGTTTGATCCCCAGTTACCAAAGGGGGGGGGTCAAAACATATATATACATATATATGGCCTGGCATGCCCTGGCTCTTGCAGCATGATGGGATTGCCATGGAAAGTGGCCATCCAGAGCACCAGGCAAGCGGTTCTCGGAGAAGACAGAGGAGAAGAAGCCTCTCAGGCCTGGCGCCCTGCCCCCAGCCCCATGCAGCGCACGGCTCCAGGCTGCCCTGGGCAGCGGAGCAGAGGGAGAGTTCCTGCCAGAGGCATCCAGTGCTGCAGGCAGTCGGTCTGCGCAGGTTTTCTGTCAGTGTCGCACCGCCCCACAGCGCCGGCTCCATCCGATTCTGCTCCAGGGGCGTCACTTTACCCCGTCCTGGGGGGAAACGTGCCAGCCCGCCTGTGTGGGACACTCACGCCTGTTCGTCTGCTTTGGCCCAAGCAGGAGCAGCCCGCCCTTCCTGCTGCCAGAGGAAGGAGGTGCAGCCAGGGGCATCAACCCCAACACTCAAACCCACAGGCTCAGGCAAGGGCCAAGATTGGCCCCCATGCGGTGCAGTCAGGCTGGAATCTTCCAGCATCTTCCACGTCTTTCCACAACCACGGCTTCTCTCCATGGTCCCCATGACTGGAGTAACAAAAGCCAAGGCAGTTGTGAAAAACCTCATTCCCTACATATCACTTGTCCTTTGTGGACGCCTGTAATGCCAGCACTCAGGAGGCTGAGGCAGGAGGATGGCCATGAATCTGAGGCCAGCCTGAGTAACGACATAGTGAGACTGTTTCAAAAACTCAAAAATTAAAATGATATTTTTTAAAAAATGCCACAAATCTACCCACACATCTATCCACCTCACCTATCCATCCATCTCTCTCATCCATCTGTCCACTCTCCCATTCTCTCCCTCCTTCTTTCCTTCCTTCCCTTCTTCCCTCCCTGCCTCCTTCCTTGGGTCCATTCACCCTCCCGTCTCCCATACACCTAATCATCCTTCCGTCCTCCCATACACCACTTACACACCCAGCCAAGCACTGCCCCTCGCACGCAGCCCACCTGTCCACTCACCTCCCAGCACCTGCTCATCTCCCCATCCATTCGCCTGAACAGGTCCGTCTGATTTATCGATCAGCTCTACCATCCCAGACACTGTGCCAGGTCTCTAACCTCCACAGCCTCCCCCACTCCTTGGGAAACCCCAGCCTTCTTCACAACACCCCAGTCTGAAAGGGATGTACCAGTGCCTCCCGCCTCCGCTGAGGACCAGGCCCTAGGAGCCAGGCCTTGCCTGCAGAGCTGGGGACCACCATGTGCTCTGAGGTTTGGATGGAGGGTTACAGAGGGGTCTGCAGAGCAAAGTAGATCCCAACTCACTGGTCAGGAAGAGGAAGGAGGTTTCCATCAATGCCCCAAGGCATGGGGTGGACAGCAGAACTGTCCATGGAATGGGGCCTGATTGCTCAAGGAAGGGGTGTGACTCGGGAGGGTCCAGGTCACCGCAGCCAGCTCCCACCTGCCTGTCTCCATTCCAGAGTTTCCCAAGAGATTCCAGGTCTTCAGGGTGGAGGGAACAGGACACTGGGAGGCAAAGGCCGGGCGACAGGCATTACACAGGCTCTAAGTGTCCAGCAGAGCGGACACTCTGCTGCTCATCTGTGTGACCTGGTGTAAACCCCTGACTCCTCAGAGCCTTGATTTAACCCCTTCTGAAATGGAAAAAAGCAGCAATACCAGTCCTATCTGTTGCAAAAATCTGATGAGTACATGTTGGAAGGACTCAGAGAACCATTTCTAGGTTTGCATAACACAGAACAAAGAGAGTGCTAGGCTTTCCAGTCCTGGTCCAGATGCAGAAGCCACAGGGAAGGCCCCAGACACACAAAGAGCAAGCCAGGCCCGGTGCCTGTCCCTGGTCCCTTCACCAAGCTGACCCGAGCTCACGGTGCCAAGGCCTCCCCATCGGGCCCATCCTGCCCTCCCTTGGGGAGAGAACAGGAGACCTGAGCTGCAATCAGCATGGGGAGGGACAGAGAGCCAAAGGCTGGAGGTGCCAACCAAGGTGCCAGCCTGCCAAGAGCTGCTGGGGCAACAGGAAGGAGAAACCAAGGCAAGACCCAGCCCAGGCCAGCAAGGCCTGCGCCCCTGCTCCCATGCAGTGTTGAGCAGGGGACACACGCACACACACACACACACACGCACACTCTCCCCACTGCAATGGCTGCAACAAGGGCTCCGCCCTGGGTTCGTGGTGTGGGTGCCAGTCGGGTGGGCTGGCACAAGGTGGGGAGAGGGCGGTGCGAGGAGCTAATCCCCCCAGCGTCTCCCAGACGCCCACAGAGACCAGGGTGAGCTCTTTGTCTGCGCAGAGGGCGGCGGGGCGGGCAGGCAGCCGGCTCCTCTTTCTCTCCCTGCCTCCGCCCCTGGGCAGGTAGAAGCCTGCCGTCTGGGGACGGGTCGGAGGGAGTGGGGGGAAAGGGATTAGGGGAGAGACAAGCGCTTACAACTCAGGAGGGTTCCCTCCCGCAGACCCAGGGAGCCTGTGGCTTTGGGGTGGGGGTCCCCGGAAGGGCAATGGGGCATGAACCCCGGCGGGGAGCAGGCCTTGCTTGCAGTGGGAGGCCCCGACGGCTGCTAGACGGCTGCACGCCCATGAACCCGCTCACACTCAACCATCCACTCACAACCAGAGTCCAGAGTTACTTGCACATGTGTGTTTACTTGCAGCCACACACAGAGACCGACCGGCAGGGGCTAATTACACACCCGGTCCTGCAAGATCACAGTGGGGCAGCTGAAAGCAGCTCTGGTCCCTTCTCCGCCACCACCCTCAGAGGCTGTTCCCCAAAACACCACCATCCTGGTCACCCACGGTGTGCAATGCCACGGTCACCTGCAGGTCAGCCCTCACCTGTGCACCACCCGTGCCCGGTGATGCAATCGCCCAGCCGACGTGGCAGCGGCCCCCAGCCCTGCTGCACACAGCCACAGCTCGGGCCCCCTCAACCACCGGGCGCCATCCAGTGACACCGACTCGCACATGGCGTGCCGTGGCCTCCTGGCTGGCTACCCTTCCTCTTGCACATGTCTACCTGCCCCAGCCCTCTCACCTTCTCCACGCACAACGCCCAAACACGTCTGTCTGTCTCTTAGAGAGCATAAAAAGGCCGCCCCTGCCTGCTCTCTGCACTTGCCCCTGCTCCCTTCCCCGGCCTAAGGCCAGGCCCGGGACTCCCTGCTGGCTGAGCACCAAGACTGAGGCCTGTGTCTTGGGCCTGCTAGGCCGAGGCTGGCTCTGGGCTCCAAGGGACGGATGCACCTGATACATGCAGGAGCCTCCAGGCCCAGGGACATATTGTGTGACAGTCAAGCTTCAGTCGCCCTGGTTGGCATTTACGTCTGCCACCAGCGCCCTCCCCAGTCCCCAGGACGGTCAGGTCATGGTCGCCCTTCTCCTCCCTGCCCTGTAGCCCAGGAGCCTGGGTTGGCAAGCCAAGCTCCACTGCGGCCGGCGCCTCTGAGGATGAAAGACCTCTGGCTCCTCCAGAGACCAGGGCTAAATATACCCCTTGCCTGCTTTCTTATGCCTAACTGGAACCAGCTGGGCGGGACCCACCCTTCCGCCAGCAGGACCCACCGGGGACCGGCACCCGAGGGATGGCCAGGCAGGCTATCAGCAGGCAGCGGCTGCGTGGAGCCACGGAACCGAGCCTGGAGATGGCCCGGCAAGAAAGCCGCACACGAGCACCCCTTTCCTCCAAAACCCTGCCAAAGGCAAGGGCGCTCACTGGAGGCAGGTCACATGAGACCAAGCCTGGCCCATCACAGCAGAGGGCTTCTGAGCCTCAGCATCCCTTGCTGTAAAACAGGGGAGAAGTAGCCCAGGTCCCAGAATGCTATAAACGGTGAGTTAATACAGGCAAAGCGCGGAGACAGTCCCTGCGAGTGCTTCACAAAAGTTGGTCATATCTGAGCATGGTGGTGCACACCTGTAATCCCAGTCCTTGGGAGGCTGAAGCAGGAGGACTACCACAAATTCAAGGCCAGCCTGGGCTAAGCAGTGAGTTCAAGGTCAGTCTGAACTATATAGGGAGACCTTGTCTCAAAAAAAAATCAATCAATTAATTACTAAGAAGTAAATGCTGGTCATTTCTGAAGGTGCTGCTTGCATGCACTACCACAGACACACACGTCGCTGCACAGCCGGGGCTGACCGTCCAAATCGGCAGGGTTGGGGGCTCCTAGCTGAGCCGTGGGGCAGCTCGGGGGAGATCATCGAGGGGCCCAGGGAGGTGGACGGGCCAGGACACACCCCCGCCCCGGCCCTGCCCCTGGCCACGTCCTGGGCTAGCCGCCCTGGCCAGCACCCGCCCTGGCCTGTGGTCTGGGCTGTGGCTGCAGCTCCCACGCCTCGGCCCAGTTTAGCGGCTCCAGCCCGCGGCCCAGCACAGCCCACTCTCCGGCCCAGTCCAGAGGCCTGAAATAGGAAGGAAGAGGGTCCTAAAAATAGCCCTAATTACAGAGGGGCCCAAGGGGGTGGGGGCGGAGGCTCCTCGCTGGCTCCTGGGCACTGCCACAGCCTGCTCAGGATCCTGCTTGGACCCCGGGGGCACAGGACCCGCCCTGGCCCCCCTAGCCCCAGCCCACAGCTGGCCAGTCTCCTAGGGGGACAGCAAGAGGTGGGGCAGGATGGGCCTGAGTTAGGGCTAACTTGCTCAGTGCACTGCCCTGACTCCAGGGCTGGGACGGCCCCACCCCTCTGCTCTCCACCTCGAGGTCACTGGGCAGCTCGGCCTGAGAGTGCACCATCCTCACTCCGCCCGTGCCCTTCCTCCGCCAGGAAGCCTGCTGTGAATACCGTGGCCTGGCTCGGGCCACCTCTGTCTCCCCCACTCAGCTGGTCCCGGGGGCAGGGCTATGTATTCCTATCACCCCCAGGAGGTGGAGTCCCCGGGTTCAGAACCTGCGGAATTTGGACTCGGGTGCCCTTCTCATGCGCAGTGCTGTGCCGCATCCCGTGAGTCACTTCGTTTCTCTTGAGTTTTGTTCCCTTTCTGTGTAACTGGGGACCGTCACCAAGACTCCCAGGGACCCAGAAGTGAGGACACAGACACCTAGGCAGGTGGCATCTGAATGGTCAGCAGACGCTCTGGCCCCCACCCTTGTTTTCGACACTGTATCAAGTCCCGGGAAGGCATGGGGCCGGGTGTGGGTGTTGTGAGGGGTTAAGCAGCTTAATCATCCCCCGGGCGGGGGGTGCCCCCCAGCAAGGAGGGACACACACGATGCGCTGGTGCCATCTGGTGGCGGCTAGTAGCAATGACAGTCACCTGGTCTGGAGGCGAGGGAGGGGGAAGGAAAGAGGGACGGAGGAAGACTGGGCGCCCTCAGATGATGCCCAGGCAGGTCACAGAAATATGCCAAGGCTGTTCCATGCCATCTGGGGGGTCCCAGTGGCCACGGGGAGCCAGGAGGTCTAAGGAGCCACGGCTGCAGCCAGCAAATGGCATCAGGTGTTTCTCCGCGGCGACCACAGGGCCCGGGCCGCCTTCCGGGACCTGGACTGCAGCCTCCGTGCACCAGGGATGGGCACGATTGTCCCGCACGGCTCAGCCGCCTCGGCCCCTTGGATGCGCTGGCCACAGGGGACGCCGTGTGTGAAGGCAGCAGCACAAGCCCGGTGCACACCTGACCGCCCCCAGGAACACTCGGGACCCGCACCTGTGCTGGGCGGCCGGCCTGGGCCACGCGGACTGTGATGCCCCCCGCATACACCCTGTCCTGTCCTCTGCTTCCCTGCAGGGCTGGGAGGCGGAGGGCGAACTTGTTTACCACTTCTACTCTGGGCAGTGGCGATGAGCTCAGACTGGCCTGGTGCCCTCCACGGGCAGGGCCAGGCCTGAGTCATGGGGGTTAGATGACTGTGAGGCTAAATGAGCCCCATCCTGCAGCCCCCGGGAGCTGCGGGATACCCCGCCCTGCCTCCCCTCCCCCATGGTGCAAGCAGCCAGGTCAGAGAGGGTAAGGAGGGGTCAAGGTTCAAGCCGTCACTGTCCCCTCCCCAGACCAGAGGACAGCAGGGCAAATCCCAACTGACACCCTGTCTACCAGGCCAGCCCTGCTCCCCTGAGTTGCCACCCGAGGAGCACCCACGGTCCTGTGGGGCCTCCTAGCTCAGGTCAATGGCTTCAGACAGTGCAAGGTCACAAATACATGCTAGAAATAAATGCGACATTGATGACATGTGACTTCTCCCCTGCCTCCCTGTGCCCCCACAGTAAAAGGAGGAGGAGGTCACATCCCACTGGGCCTCTGCCCTTGAGCCCCAGTGCCTGTCCCCCAGGCTGCACTGATGGAAGGCAGGAGGGGGCCCCAGGCTCTGTCTGCAGTGTCCCAAGGGACCTCAGGTAGCATGGGCCACGGAGGTCAGCTTTAGCCACTTAGCAATAATCCCATCCTCAAGATATGCTTTGTCTTTCAAAATCTTTCCTTTTCTTTCTTTTTTGTTTGCTTGTTCTGTTTTGTTTTGTTTTGGTTTTTGGTCTGTGTTTGTTTGATCTTTTTGAGACAGGGTTTTGCTATGCAGTTCAAACTGGCCTTGAACTCACTTTGTTGCCCAAACTGGCCTCAAACTCCCAGCAATCCTCCTGCCTCAGCCTCCTGAGTGCTGGGATTATAGGCGTGAGTCACCACACCCAGCTGGCTTTTGGTTTTTTGAGACATGATCTTGCTCCGTAATGCAGGGTGGCCTTGAACTCACTATGTAGCCTAGGTTGGCCTCAAACACCCAGCAACCCTCCTGCCTCAGCCTCCTGAGTGCCAGGATTACAGGTATGCACCACCACGCGCCCAGCTTCAAAATCTGTTCTAGTTCTGTAGGACATTTGGTTTCCATGAAAGATAAATTCCCAGTGGATTTTAAAGCATGCCATTATTTGGAGTCAGCCAAAGCTTCGGCTTCCATGGGGCCCCCTCCCTCAAAGACCCCAGCTCACAGGGTTCATGCCGCTGTTGCCCCAGAACACCTCCTGGTGTTCATGATCTTCTGCCACTGGCCGCTTCTCTCCCCAACTGGACTGGGGCTCCCATGGTGGAGACCACAGCCCCCTCACTCTGGGCCCAACTCAGCCCCTGCGCCCCACCCTAGCAGCGTCCACGAGTGTTTAGACAGAGCTGGACACACAGCCACCCTCAGTCCAGGGTGTATCGCTGACTCGCCAGGCGGCCTTGTGTCCTCCTCTGTACCAAGAAGGGCCTGGAACAGACCGGAGGACCCTCAAGGCCCTGAAACCCCAGGGTGTTACAGCCACGGCAGGGGGGGGTCTCTGGTGCTGTAAAACTGCACTTGAGGAGCGCTGGGGAGACGTGGAGTGCCAAGGGTGCCCCCCCAGCCCCCTGACTCCCGGCCCCGAGCTGGCACCCGTTCTTTCCCACTGCTCCTTTGGCAATGCCCGCTTCCTCTGGCCTCTCCCTGGCTTCACCGACTCCCCAGGCTTCAAGCCCCGACAGTGCCCGGCCCCCACTCCGCGCCTCTGATCTTCCCCCTGGCAGCCCCTCTCCCCAGCTGGGCACCACATCTTTCAGCCTGCTGCCTGCCAAGCCCGGGCATCACCCGCTCTCCATGCCCAGGCACCAGGGCTTGGCCTCCGCCTCCCCAAATCTTCAAGCCTCAACACCGTCCTCGCCCACCCATCCCCAGGTGCTGGAGACGCACAGACTCCTGCAAGTCAGTGTGGTCGTCCCCATGCCTCGGGGCCAGCTCGGCCTCCAGCCGCACTGCTAGAGGGCCACTGTCACCTCCTCAGGTCTTCAAACGCATGTGGAGAGGGAGTGACTGTTTACTCTGTGCTGAGGGCAGGGGACAGCTTCCAGTATGTCATCAACATCGTCACCTTGGCCTTGGCCTTACCCAGAGGAAGCCCCCAGGTGAAGCGGAAGTTGATCAGGGCAGAGCTCAGCCTGATGACCTGGGGCACTGGTGGGACAGTCACCCAGGGCCACCAGTTCCTGTGCTGGGTCCTGTTCTCCGAAGGGCCGCCTGCAGCTTTAGAAACTCCTGACCCTGCCCTTATCCTTCAAACCCCTCTCATGGTCTTCTGTATTTCTCTTCCACTCTTTTTTTTTTTTTTTTTGCAGCACCAGGGATTGAACTCACAACCTCGCACCTGCCAGGCTGGTGCTTAAGCCACTGAGCCAAACTCCTGGTCCTAGTTTTTGAGGCAGGGTTGCACTATGTAGTGAGTGCCTCGCACTCACGTTGTAGCCCAAGCTGTCCTCAAACTCACAACGCTCCTCCTACCTCAGCTTCCCAAGTGCTGGGATTAAAGGCGTGAGCCATCACACCCAGCTTACTCTCCTTTTTAAATGCACCAATTGTGTGAGGTACTAGCACGTATGAGGCCCGGGGTTCCAGCCCATGCTGCAAAACCAAAATAAGAACACCCAGTACACAGTTTAAGACACAAATGGCTATAGATCTGTAGTCCACAGCAGCCACTCTTACAGTTTCAGCTACTCAGAAGGCTGAGGCAGAAGGATCACTTGTGTCCAGGAGTTCAAGGCCAGCCTGGGCAACACAGTGACACCGTCACTTAAAAAAAAAAAAAAAAAAAAAAAAACTAGCCAGGCACAGTGGTGCATACCTGTAAGCTACTTGGGAGACTGAGGCAGAAGGATCGAAAGTTCAATGCTAACTGGGACAACTTAGTGAAATTCTATCTCAAAATAGAACTTATTTTTAATTTTTTACTTTTTGTCTTTTTGAGGTAGGGTCTTGCTATGCCATTCAGGCTGGCCTTGAGCTCACTTTATAGCCCAGGCTGGTCTTGTACTAGAAACAATCCTCCTGCCTCAGCCTCCCGCTTGAGTGCTGGGATTACAGGTGTGCACCACCTCACCCAACTTCTCCTTTATTTTGTACTACACAAGTAACACACATATTCTCACTGTAAAACACAGGATCTGGCATAGCCAGCGGGAGTCCCCTGGACCTACTGCTCATCTCAGTGGTACTGACCACTGAGGCCAGTGGCCCCGCTTGCCTAGCACAGCCTCACATTCCATCCCCAGCACCACAAAAAACTACAAATTTAAAACAGAAGTAAGCAACCGGGCACAGCAGTGTATGGCAGGAACGGCAGCACTCCGGGAGGCTGAGGAGGACCAAAAGTTCAAGGGCACCCCAGGCGACACAGCCAGAGTCTGTCTCAAAATAAAAAGGGGCTGGCATGCAGCTCAGTGTGCAGGCCCTGGGTTCAATTGCCAGCATCGTAGCCAGTCCATAAAATTTTTTGAAAAGGGCTGAGGATTTAGCTCAGTGGCCTAAGCGTGAGGTTGTGAGTTCGATCCCCAGCACCAAAAAAAAAAGAGAGAGAGAGAAGTCAACTTGCTAACCACCTTGGTGTCCCCTCTGTCCTTGTCCCAGGCACTTGCCATGAGCATCTCTGTCCCCAATGTCTGTGCCTCCCCCTCTCCCCATCGCCCCTCCCTTGTTGCCCTCCCCCCTCAGCACCTGCCCACCTCCCAGCCCACAGCCTGCGTGGGGCCCCAGTTTCAGCCCCCAGCTGTGGCTTCCTGGGGTTGCCCTGGCCCCTGCAACCTCACAGCCCCATACGCTGACCTCACCCTGGAGCCCCGAGCACCCACAGCAGGCGTCTCCCCTTGGATGGTCATGGGCAGCGCACACCCTTGCCCCGTCCAAAGCGCCACTCAGCTCCTCGCCCCAGAGCTGCCTCCCCTCCCTCCAGCACCCACTCCCCCCCCCCCACTTCTCCCTCCAGGCCTCAGACCCATGACACCCTCTGCTACCATCAAGCTGGTTCTCTGGTCCCCAGCCAGGGCTCCCTGGGGAAATTCAGCAATCTGATTAGTCAAAAAGATTACCCTGCCTCCCACACTCCTCCTGGTCACCTTACCCTGTCACCTGTCTGCACCCAGGAATCTACTGGTCCTAGTCTCTATGGACAACTGCTCCTGAACCTCCCAGCCAAACTCCCCTCTAGGCAGCCACTGAGCTCCGAGAAAAACTGTTACAACTGCTGCAGACCTGTGGCTCAGGTTGACCAGAAGTTCCTAACGTCCAAGGCCCCTTTTGATGAGCCTTTAGGGTATGCTCTTACTTTCCGATGGTGAGTTGCCTGTAGGTGGTTGCCATGGTTACACCAATGCTGTTCCCAAGCCTCATCTCCAGGCATCATCGGGTGTTCAAAGGATGCCTTTCCAGGGACAGGATGATCTCAAAGGTGTATATCCCACTATTCCCTTTGGGATTCTGCTCCCACATTTCCTCATCTGCACTTCTAGGATAGCTTTACCCATAAACCACCTCTCTGTGAGCAGGGTTAGGACCGCCCCACCTTGTGTGGTGCAACCACACGAGATAGGTTTGGTGAAATCAGCAGGGGCAGGGTTTTACCCTCTAGTTTCTGCCATTCCAAGGTATCACTGTGCAGTGCTCAACCCAAACAACTATATAGGGCAGCCCCATCTACGATGGGCACTTAACCATCAAGGTGGAACTCGGTCTGTTCCTTTCCTCCCCCATCTGGTTTCCCTCACTGCTCCCTTGCTGAACACACACCCCAGACGACATCTCCAACCCACCTTCCACCTCATTCAGGACCCCAGATCTTCCCCTCCATTTTACAGATGGGCCACAGAAAGGAGTTTTTCCCAGGGTCACTCAGAGAAACAGGAAGTGGAGGACAGGATTGAGGAACAGAGGAATTTGGAGATGGCGGGGGAGCTGAGACATGAAGACTGTACAGTCACTTCGGGGAAGTTCCTTAAGTGCCACTTTCGGTGCCAGGCACAGATCAAACGTGCCCTGAAACCTTGCTCCTCTTCCCACCTGCAGGGTCGGAAGCACAGACTGGGGAGCTGGCCCAGGCAGGGGCAGCAGATCCTGGCATCCTGCGTCCAGCCCTAGAGCCCTCCTGGGACTACAGCAGCCCGGGGGTCTCAGAGGAGCTTTCTGCTGACCTCGGGGGCCCACGCTCCCTCCCCACCCCAGACTGTAGAAGCCCCAGGGAGGGCACAGGAGGGCACAGGACAGAGGCCAGAGAGGGCAGAATGGAGGTCCAGTCCTGCAAAGGCAGCTCCACGCGCCCGTCAAGTAGGGCCAGCCAAGTGCCCAGCCGCCGGGCACTGTCTCCACATGGCTGGCTCCGGAGTCTCCCCGCCACCAGAAACAAACTGTTCTGCAGACAGTGGGGTCTGGAGGCTCCCCGGGGTAGGCAGAGGACAGTGCATTACAATTACATTTTCAATTAGCCGCTCACTTTTCTCCATACTCAGTAACCAAGATCCAGGAAGAAAAGGCCAATTTTAATCATGAGTTCCTCTCTGCGCGCTAATGGGGTCAGACTCAGAGGCTTTATTGCTGACGGGCTCCGGTCGAAGCCGGCACCCAGGGAGATGCCTCCAGGCAAGGGGCAGGACCAGCACACACCTCCTGACAAGGGGCCTGGAGCCTCTGAGCCCACCTTTCAGGTCCCCTAAGTCCAGTTTTCCCTTGGGAAGAGAATTGGCTGCAGGGAAGGACTGGTTCCTGCCCTTAGGAAAAGATCAGGGAATTCCCAAAAATGACTTTCCTTAATCAGGACTTCCCAGGGGACAGGGCTGGACATCACCGCTAACTCTATTATTAACAGCAATAATAATCACATAGATGCCCACAACACCCCAGATGCCTCATGAAGCTCTTTCATGTCTTATTTCACCCCAACTCTTCTTGACACAAGTGCCGTGTTATTATCCCACCTTACACAGATGGTGAGTGAGGTTCAGTACAGTCAGGCAGCTTGTCTAAGGTCGCTGATATTAAGTGACAGGGCCAGAATTCAAACCCAGAGTATTTGGTGGGTGTTTTTGTTTTCCGAGACAGGGTTGGCCTCAAACTCACACCACGCCCCTGCCTCAGCCTCCTGAGTGCTGGGATGACAGGCGTGCGCCCCCACCCCCACATCAAACTCAGAAAATTCTTAACCACTCTGCCTGCTGCTCTGACATAAATCCTACATGTGGAGCCATAACCCCAGCCGGAATCTTCATCTTCCCTTAACTGCAAAATGTGGGTGGCATGGACCCTTTGGAGAAAGGTGACAGGGAAGGAAAAGAGCCAGGTGGGTGACCCGGGTCTCTGCAACCCCGGGCCTCTGATGGGGCGGGGGCTGCTGGTAAAGCTGAGGACCCAGGACCTTCCTGATTATTCTCAGAACTTCGATCATCAGCTCACAGCAAGAATCTCCCTGAAACTTCGTGGTACCTTCAGGCTCCTCCAGAGACACCAGGGACATAACCGAGGGGCCGGAAGTGCCAAGGGCAAGGCGGGCTTGGGCCAAGCCGTCTGCCATGAATGTGGGCACAGACATATCTGCCTCCACAATCCCTGGGCACAGGGCCAAAGGCTGCTTGCTCCACCTTCGCTGTGGGCTGGAGACCCAATTCCAAGCCCGCAGGACCCAGCAGAGCGAGTGTGCCCGCAATGTAAACGTGGTAAGAGGGGTCGCCCCTCCCCAGGGCGTCTGCCACGGCCCTCTCCACGCTGTTACGCCAGCCCGTGCTTGCTGGCTGCTTCTTTCCTGTTGCCTGGCAACTCTCATTTTGAAAAGTACTAGGTAAATCCGTAATCAGTGAAGGAGCGCGCGAAACGAAGCTCAGAGACGCGTCGAGTCCAAGCCATCCTGGGCGTACCTACTGTCCCAGCCCGGGGCTCCTGCGTGCCCGCGCCCATTTCCCTGCCCGGCGTCTCTCGTGCGCGTCCCCGCCCAGCCTGCGGAATCAGAGAGGAGCCTGGGAGATGCTTCCACGTGGGGGCGCTGGAGGGGCGCAGGAGAACCTGAGCTGGGGCCAGCGGAGGCGGAGTCGGGATGCAGGGACCCAAATAGCCGGCTGACGACTGCCCAGTGCCGCAGAGGTTCCCTTGAGGCAGAGGCGACCCCGCCGGGTCCCCTCCCAGGCCCCGCCACCCCCCTTCAGGTTCTGGGTCAAGGTGAAAGCTCACGCGAGAGAAGGGCTGCGCGTTCGAGTCCCGGCTTTGCCACTTCACCCCTCCCCGGAGCAGAGCGAGCCGCGGCTGGTCGTCCCGCCTCCTGTGGCCGCAGCAGGCGTCGGACAGGCCGCTTCCTCTCGCATCCCGCCCTCGTCTCGTGTTTCCCTCGGCTCTGCTCGGCCCCAACATTTTTTTAAATCCCTCCCTCCTGCACCCTTTTTCTTCTGGGCGCCGCTATCCCAGCCAAACCACAGCCTTTAGCAATACTGCGCCCACCCGGCGCCCCGGGAGCCTCGCCGCGGTCGCGACCCGCCCCGCGGCCAGACGCCACCCCCGGCCCGCTCCCCCGGGGGTCCCGAACCGGAACCTGCGCCCCGACGCGCCTCTCCCACGCGGACCTCGGACCCCTGACCCGAACCTGCCCGGGCCTGGCTGGCGCTGGGGTCGCGTCCCGCCCTCCTTGGGGCCTCGTTCTCCCCGGGGCGCACCGGGCCAGGCGGTGCTCGGGTGGCCGAGGGCACCGGGCGGGGCCCCGGGCCTGCCAGCCCCAGCCAGACCGCAGCCCGAGAGCGATTCTCCAAATAGCCGCGGTTTGCAGTCGGTGCCCTGCCCGCTCCCGGCCATCCGGGCTTTGGGGTTTTCTCTCTCCTCGTCCCCTCCGCCCTGCGCGCCCAGCCGAGGCCTCGCGCGTTCCCGCTGCGCGCCCCCCACGTCCGGCTGGCTCTTGCGCGGTGCAGCAGAGAGACCGGCGCAGCGACGGCTGCGGGGTCTGGGGATTGCGGTGGGTTAGAAGCCACTGGGCACGGGCTCCTAGCCGGGCACTTTACCAGCAGGACTCGGAGCCCTACACGGGCAGCTCCAAGTTGCTGAAGGAGAAACAGGTTCAGCTACCCTTTAGGCCTAGGGCCACCCGTTTGTACCTTCAGATGCAAGGCCTCCGGGTCCAAAGGCCTGTGCCACATTTGCCTCCCGAGCCGGGGCCCAGGGCTGCAGGGTCCAAGTTAGTTTGCTAATTCTCGATATAACCTAAAATAAGCGCCCCCTGCCTCGGTTTCCACATATGTAAAATAAATAGGATGGGAGACAAAACTGTTTCGTGCAAGGAAAAATTTAACAGTGGAAAACCCAAAACTGCACGCGAAACATTAATTAGGTGACCTGCCCTTCGAAGAATTGAGTGAGCGCTGGTGTGATGACCTCCTTTGTGTGCCCAGAGGAACCCTCAGGCCCACTCCAGCTCTGGGATTTAGACTGAACCAGGCAATCCACATTTTATGTAAATGCTGGGGTTCTGAAGCCTTCGGATTTGGGACCAGCTAGCGATTGGTGAAAGGGCTATGCGGAGCCGGGCGTGGTGGCGCACGCCTTTAATCCCAGCACTCGGGAGGCTGAGGTAGGCGGAGTGTTGTGAGTTCGAGGCCGGCTTGGGCTACAACGCAAGCGTAAGGCCGGCCTGAGCTACATAGTGCGACCCTGCCTCAAAAAACCAGGGCTGGGAATTTGGCTCAGTGGCTTGAGCACCTGCCCTGGCAGGCGTGAAGTTGTGAGTTCAATCCCCAGTGCCGCAAAAAAAAAAGGGGGGGATATACAGAAGGGGGCTGCTTCCCAGTGCTCCATACTCCCTTGTTTAGTTCTGTCTTGGTGGGCCTGGACTCCGTTGGTGCATTTTTATTTTGGACCTACTATGTGCCTGGCACACATCTCTCGTAGCCCCTTTCAGAACGCTAATGGCCCCTTAACCATCATGTGGCTGACTAGCAGCACTGCCCCAGCCCAGCACCTCCAGAGGTGTGGCCTCACGCCAGGCTGTATCAATACTCAAAGTGAGTGCTGAGTTCCAGTGCTCCCCCTGGGAACCACCCTTGTGCAGTGCACAACCTGTGCAACTCACACAGTCACAAGAGCAACAAGTGGGAGATAGTGGGAAAGGGTCCTTGCTAGAGACAGAAAACTCTAGTGAGGAGGTGAACGGTAAGTGGGATCAAACTTGCCAGGCACTGAGGTGTGCATCTCATAGTTACTCAGGAGGCTGAGGCAGGAGGATCATAATTTCAAGGTCAGCCTGGGCAACTTAGTGAGACCTTGACTCAGAATTTTAATGGGCTGCGTATGTAGCTCAGTAGCAGATCATTTGCCTAGCACATGGAGGGCCCTGGGGTTCCATTCCTGGTGCTGGGGAGCAGAGGAGTGGGCTGGGTGGGAAGGGAGGTCCCAGCAGGGGTGGAACCTAGGCTGGGAGCAGGTGGAGGCAGACCGGGAAGGAGGGCATGCCCTGCCTTGCTCCCTGTCTACGCTGGCACTGGCCGGCCAGGGCTTGCATCTGTCCCCGGACGTGGACTGTGAGCCGGTAGCAGTGACAGTAACTAATAATAGTTACGGGCATTAAATAGTCACCATTACACCCCACGCTAAGTGCTCCGCACACATTAGCCCAGCCCGTCCTCAAACTCTGGACCCAGTGCCATTATCCGTCCTGCTTCGCAGCTGGCAGCCCTGTGGTTTGGAGAGGTTAAGTAATGTGTCCAGGGTCACAGCTGCGCAGTGATGGGACCAGAATTGGACCTCAGGCGCCTGACCGCAGAGCCCCAATGGACAGACTCACGCAGTTGCCCAGGCTCGGCTTAAACTTTGGATCCTCTTACCTCAGCCTCCCCAAGTGCTGGGGTTACAGGCGTGCACTGCCCTGCCTGAGCTGGATCCTCACTTCTTTGGTGGGGGGACCTGCTGAAGGGGGAAACACTGAGGAAGTGGGGCTCAGAGGCCAGAAGGGAAGGCTGGTGATGGGAGGCCGGCCAGGTTCTGGGGAGAGGCCTCTGACCTAAGAAGGTCAGGACCGGGGTTGCAGCTGCACACACTGCCCATTGTGCACCCGGGAGGAAGCTGGGAGCCCCGCCAGAGGCCGGGCAGGGGTTGCATCAGAGGGCTTAGCCCTGGGATCAAATGTTGGGGGCAGCAGGGGGGCTGGTCCGTTCTCCCACAATGCTCCTGCTGCCATTGGCCTTTCCAGCCAGGGAGGGAGGGGATCACAGGAAATGGCCCCAGGTCAGGTAAGCTGAGAGAAGGAAGCAGAATAGCTGGAAAGACCAACGGAGCGTCCCCCACATACGCGCCAGCAGCCGAGACGACAGCCTGCTGCAGGTGGCATCCTCAGGCCGACAGGGCTCCCGGAGGGTCCCCAGACCCAGCAGTGCGCCCACCATGCTGCCCTGCCTGGCGCTGCTTCTCTTGGCGGGGCTGTCCGAGGGCACCTCGGCAGGCCACAGCGGCGAGGATCTGGCACTCAGCGCTAAAGCAAGGCCCTGGGTGACCGTGACCCTGGAGGTACCTCTGTGGGGAGGCTCAGACCAAGGCAGGCAGTGACTGCGCGGGAGGGTGGAGATCCATCCTTTCTGGTGGCCAGAGGAGTAAGCTGCACACTGTGCAGGGCAAGTGGGTTGTCCTGTCTGTGGGCAGCTTCAAGGCCATGAGCCCTGGACTGGTGGACCACCAAAGGGACTCACAGCTCATGCACGTGGGAGCAACAGTGTGTGTGTGTGTGTGTGTGTGTGTTTGTATGCATCTGTGTGTGCATATGTGTGTGGCAAGGAAACACTTATTTAAACACATTGCTGGTAGCCTGGGTTCAGCTGCCAGTACGGGAACAGTGTACCATTTTGCAGGACGTGGTGGTACACGCCCTGTCATCCCAGCACTCAGGAGGCTGAGACAGGAAGATCACAGTGAGTTCAAGGCCAACCTGAGCTACTTAGTGAGTTCAAGGCCAGCCTAAACTATATAGTCAGACTCTGTCTCAAAAAAAAAAAAAAAAAAACACCCACATAACTATGTTCCTGATACTTTCTTAAATCTCATATAAACGTTAATTCATGGAACCCTTCCATCAACCTCGTGGACAAGTACTGTTGCTTCCTTGTTTCACAGAAAAGGAAACTGAGGCACAGAGAGATCAATTAGTTTGCCTAAGATTGCATAGCTCCTTTTTTAAAAAGGGCAGCTACACAGCTTGTCCAAGGTGTGATTCTGTGTATAGTGCATCCAAGACCGTCCACGATTTCAAGAGGATCAGCTGTTTTTCTCATATATCTATAGAAATTCTTCTGTTTCCCGACAAGTCCTGGTTTTACAGTGTTGTTCTCCTCTAAACTTCCCGGATGCTAACAGCTGGAGACCCAGTGTCTGCACCCACTCACTCCTGACTCCCTATCTGAGCAGATGCTGTGGGAAGGCAAAAGTCCCTGACCCTGGAGCTGCCCCAGGACTGAAGAGCAGTCACAGTCGGTGAGGGAAGACAGCGCTTGGGGTAGCTCGTGGGAGAGCGCACACTGGCCAGCTCCCTGCATCACTCCTGGCATGCTGAGGACACTGCAGTTGTCCTTGGTCTGGGGTCCTGGGCCACAGCAAGGTCCCTGAAGCCAAAGGAAGAGCTGTGGCAGGGACAGCTGTGAGGGGTGGGCACCTTTCTGGTTTGACAGAGAAAGTGTGGGCAGAGGGGAGAAGACTGTAGGCCTTGGAGACTGGGGTTCAAGTCATAGCTTCTCCACTGACTTCTGCTGTCTCAGGACCTTGGTGTTGCTACCTGCAGGGTGGAGAGGGGCGGGTCACCCTCAAGCTCCTTGGTTTGATGTACTTTGTGGCATTGACATCAGGCATTGGGGCTCTGGAATGAAGTGACCCATGGGCCGGGACACCTCCAGGGTGACCTGGCCACCCCCTGGCTTCCAGGGCTCCTCTGCAGGCGTCTCTGAAGCTGAGGGTCCAGGTCAACCCAGATCTGAGGGTTTTCTAGTCTCCCTCCGTCCTCAGCAGAAAACCAGTGAGAGGGAGAAGGGTTGGCCCTGTTTAATTCATAAAAGGTCGCTCTCTCCCACTCGCATGTGAAGCTGCCTCTTAGCAAGGCAAAGTGGTTTTCATGAGCTTTTCAGAAACAGGTCCAAATCTCCGAAGAGGCTTCTCGGGTTTCTGGCAAGGCTGGGCGACTCCAGCTGAGACAGTCAGGGAGGAGACAGATTGGAGGTGACCGAATTAGTCCAGGGCTTGGAAAACAGCCCCTGCAGATCCTGTGGGGACGAGATGCACTGTGAAAGGCACATGGGTTTCCATGGCCCCCAGCTGGGTCCCCATTGGCCCCTGGGACGAAGGACAGAGGACCAAGCCTCTCCCCACCTCCGGGCAGCCCTATTTCCAGATCCTTGGACAAAGAAGCCCCTCTTCTGTGGGGGCCTAGGGTGATGTCATAGGTCACTGGGGAGTGAGAACTTCCATCCGTAGCCTTGGACAGGACATTCGTCCCTTCAGGGTAAGGATGGAAACCGCTGTGGCCCACCGGTGAGCTGCAGGCTCAAGGAGGGCAGTGCCTGGGGCATGGAGCAGCACCCAGGCAGAGGGCACTTGGGAGAAGCAGCAGGTCCACCTGGCCTCCAGGCGCTCCCCCTGGGACACAGGCAGCGCCGTCCTTGTCCACTGCAGTGGGCAACGTTTCCCAGGACGGAGCAGAACCCGAGCCGGGAAGCGGGACTTGGGAATCCAGGTTCGGCTCACCTATGGGGGCGGGGCAGGGTGGGTGGAGTCCCCTCCCTACTCTGATGGCGGCTGTGGAGGCTGAGTGAGGTCCTGACTGTCAGGTCAGATCGGAGAGCCCAGCCTTTGCATCGGCTGGCCTGGGTTCCGGTTCCGGCTCCAACCCTCGCTTCCTGGCTGGAGAACTTCAGACACACTGTGGGATCTCTCCGTACCTCTGTTTCCCTCTGTAAAGCGGTGACAGTAAGAGCACCAGGTTCTGTGTGTGCCAGGAACATAGTAGGTGAGTTGTTGGCTAGTAATTCTACCACACAGTGTGGTGTAACACACACAGAAGAAAACCGGGTGTGGCGGTGCACACGTGTAAACCCCGTACTCCGGAGGCTGAGGCAGAAGGAGCACCATGAATTCGAGGCCAGCCTGGGCTACACAGTGAGGTAAGGCCAGCCTGAACTACATAGGGAGACTCTGTCTCAAAAACCAAAAGAAAGAACATATTCAGGAGAGGCCAGCGCCAGCATGGAGCAAGCGTCTGATGACAGAGTGGTTGCTGAGTTGTTACGGCTCCAGGTTCCCTCTTGTCTCCATGTCAACCTCCCCCAAAATCCTCCTCTGCTAACTGTTTCTCCAGGAGGTCGCTGTGCCCAGCATTCAGCTCCAGCTGCAGGAGGCCAAGCGGTTCTTTGGGCTGATGGGGAAGCGGGTGGGAGGTGAGTGACAGTGGTGGGCGTGGCTCTGAGCAGGGTCTGTCCCGCCCAGCGGGGGGCCCAGGGCTGAGCCCAGCTGCTCCGCTCCAGTCAGGCAGGACCCACTCGGGAGATGGGCAGGGGTGGTCTTGCAGGGACGGGTGTCCTCTAGGACCCTGGGGCGTGTCCACAATAATGACAGGCAATAGGCGTAAGCCGGGGCTTTTTCCAGAGGACAAGAAGTTGTGTCACCGGGCGTGGTGGCACACGCCTTTAATCCCAGCCCTCCGGGAGGCTGAGATATGAGGAGCTTTGTGAGTTCGAGGCCCGCTTGGGCTACGACGCAAGCGCAAGGCCAGCCTGAGCTACATAGTGCGACTCTGCCTCAAAAAACTCGGGTAGGGCTGGGAGTTTGGCTCAGTAGCTTAAGCGCCTGTCTGGCAGGTGTGATGCTGTGAGTTTGATCCCCGGTGCCGAAAAAAAAAACAAAAAAAAGTAGTGTCACTCTAAGGGTAGAGGCCAGCTGGGCATGGTGGTGCAAACCTGTAATCTCAGTACTTGGAAGGCTGAGGCCGGAGGATTGCTGCGAGTTCAAGGTCAGCCTGGGCTACAAAGTGAGTTCAAGGGCAGCCTGACCTGAAGAGTGAAACCTGTCTCAAAAAGACAAAAAAGGGGAGAGGGGGCTGTAGATATAGCTTAGCAGCACAGTGCCTTCCTAGAAAGCTCAAAGTTCTAAGTTCAATTCCCGGACCCGCCCCTACCCCAGCAAAAAGGGTGGAAGCCAACACCTTGCACCCTGGCCTGTGCCCTTGCCTTCCATATCTGGATGGTTTTGGAGAGGCAGTGATGTAGAGGCCAGCATCTAGATGGAAATAGCTGTACCAAGAGCTGTTTTCTCTCAGTTTACTGTTAATATTCTTTTCTTTTCTTTTTCAGTACTGGGTTTTGTTTTGTTTTGCTTTTTTTTGCAGCACCAGGGATGGAACTCACAGCCTCATGCCTGCCAGACAGGTGCTTAAGCTGCTGAGCCAAACTCCTGGCCTAGTTTTTTTTGAGGCAGGGTCGCACTATGTAGCTCAGGTCGACCTTGCGCTCATGTTGTAGCCCAAGCTGGCCTTAAACTCACAACGCTCCACCTACCTCAGCCTCCTGAGTGCTGGAATTAAAGGCATGCATCACCACACCCGGCAGTACTGGGTTTTGAACCTAGGGCCTTTGCACTTAGTTACATCCCCAGCTCTTATTTATTTATTTATTTATTTATTTATTTATTTGGAGACAGGATCTTTTTAAGTTGCCCACACTGGTCTCAAACTTATAATCCTCCTCCCTCAGCTTCCTGAGTGCTGGGGTTACAGGTGTGCACCATCAGGTTCACTTTAGGACCCCATTTTTTAAGTGGTCTCGCTCAGTATTGGTGAGGGTATAGAAAAATGGTCGCTGTTTATATCCTTACAAGTCAAGAGATATACATGACTTAGCCCAACTGTCTCATAATGGGGAATCTATCAGGGGATGTGATATTGCTACATGAGCGCTGAGATGTTTGCCTGAAAGTATTCATCATCCAAGTGTCTGTAATAGGAGGATTTGGAGATAATGTAGAAGCCATTGCAGGGGAAAGATCAAAATATATTAGGCTCATCTATAACCTTTGTGGACAGTAAGAAAAGTCTGAGTCAGGCCATGCACAATGGTTCACCCCTGTAAATCCTTTGCTTTTTTTTTTTTTTTTTTTGTTTTGTTTTGTTTTGTTTTTCGGCACCACACAACCTCACGCCTGCCAGACAGGCGCTTAAGCCACTGAGCCAAACTCCCGGCCACCCCGCAAATCCTACTCAGGAGGCTGAGGCACAAAACCATGAGTTTGATGCCAGCCTGGGCCACTTAGCAAGACCCTGCCTCAAAATAAAAATTTTATTTATTTATTTATTTAGCAGCACCAGGGATTGAACTCACAGCCTCACACCTGCCAGACAGGTGCTTAAGCCACTGAGCCAAACTCCTAGCCCTGGTTTTTTGAGGCAGGGTCGCACTATGTAGTTCAGGCTAGCCTTGCACTTGCACTGTAGCCCAAGCCAGCCTTGAACTCACAACGCTCCTCCTACCTCGGCCTCCCAAGTGCTGGGATTAAAGGCATGTGCCACCACGCCCGGCTTTTAAAATGAAAATTTTAAAAAGGGCTAGGATGTAGCTCAGCAAGCTGCTTGCCTAGCATATAGGAGGTGCTGGGTTCCAGCCCATCCTTATACTGGGCTGGTGGGGAGGCAGATCTGTGGAAAGGGCCCCAAGATATATATCTGCTGGGCATGGTAGCCCATGCCTATAATCCCAGCACTCGGGAGGCTGAGGCAGGAAGATCCCCATGAGTTCAAGGCCAGCCTGGACTACATAGTGAGACCCTGTCTCAAAAAAGAAAAACAAGCCGGGTGTGGTGGCGCACGCCTTTAATCCCAGCACTCGGGAGGCTGAGGTAGGTGGAGCGTTGTGAGTTCGAGGTTGGCTTGGGCTACAGCACGAGCGCAAGGCCTGCCTGAGCTACATAGTGCGACCCTGCCTCAAAAACACCAGGGCCGGGAGTTTGGCTCAGCGGCTTAAGTGCCTGTCTGGCAGGTGCAAGCCTGTGAGTTCGATCCCCGGTGCTGCAAAAAAAAAAAAAAAAAAAAAAAAAAAAAGATATATGGTTAAGATAAGCAAGTAAGTTACAGAACAATGTGTATTATAGGAGCCTATTTGCTTTTTAAAAATTATATATTACACACACATGCTTATGTATATGCAGCAGGAAAGTTCCAGCAGAATAAACATCAAACTATAAACAGTGGTTCTGTCTAGGACAGGAAGTGGTGATGAGGGGAGCAAGTGAAGAGGGACTTTAATTTTTACTGCAGAAACCTTTAAATTGCTTGATTTTTTAAAAACTAGTGAGCATAGATTCAAGGACTGTCTCTAATTAAAAAAATGCATATAAAAATAGGAAAAACCAATGTGCAACCAAACACTTTTGGTCGTGGTTTCCTCCACTATGAAATAAGATTGAGCCTGGGCCACTTCAGAGATCTCTTCCAAATCCAACAGCCCAGAGGAGCAGGGAGGGGTAGGGGGAGAGGACAGAGATTCCTGAGCCCTGTGACACTCATACATGCAAAGTCCCCTCATCGCCAGCTTCAGTGGGGACTAAAGCTCCTCAGGTAACTGAGGATGCCCCCCAGCCAGTGCCAGGCACAGTGGTGTCATCTGTACATCTCGTACCTGTACGTGCTCTTCCTGGTCTCCTGTCAGGCACACTGCCGCCACCAGCTGAGGACAGCAGGAAGTGGCTGCTGTCAGGCAAGACCCCATAACCTCGCTAAGCCCCCCAGAAGTGCCACAGCCCTCGTTTCCCCCTCCTTTCTCCAGGTATCCCTCGGATCCAGCCAGAGCCAGCAGGTAGGTGCTGCCAGCCCTGCATGCTCTGGGGAGGGGTGGGTGGGCCATAAGGACGCCAGGCTGGCATTTTGGAGCCGAGGGCGGGGCTGATGTGGCTTGGCCATGCGCCTGCCGGGCTCTGGCTTTGGGGTTGCTTCCTGGAGGGTGGTCTGCACATGCCTGGGGCGCGCTTGGGGCACAGGAGGGGGCAGGGCTGAGTCTAGTTCTGCTGCCAAAGCTTTAAAATGACCTTGAGTATGAAGCCTGGGGTGGGGAAGATGAGTCCACTACCAAAGATAAGAGTGCTTGGAGCTCAGTCCTCTGCACGTAGGGAGGATCTGGAAAGTGCCAAGCCAAGTAGCTGTGACCTGCCAAAAACCCTTGAGCAGAAAGGAAAACAAAGCCAAAGGAAATGACCAAACTGTGCCTGCCTCGCATGCTCTCAGGACCCCAGGATCACGTCCAACCCCCTCAAACACAGGCATTGCGGAAGGGGCAGCAGATGGGGTGAGGTGGGGGGCCAGCGCGTAAACAGCGGCCCAGGGTGGTTGAGTAATGACTGCATTGTAAAGCCCAGCTGTGGACCACTCCCTGCCTTGCCCTTGTTACCTGCTGCTGCCTCTCTTTTCCACCTCTCCTCTGTTCCTTCCCAGGGCATCGGCTAGGACAAGTGGTCCAAGGCCTCCTGGGCAGAGGAGGACTCTCAAGGGAAGGTAGGCCAGAGCCTCTCGTGGGCGGCATGGGCAACATGGGAAAGCCAACAGACAGAAAAGACTCCCAGAAGCTCTTGCATGGAGGTCCCATGGCGAGGGCAGCCTGGGTGCAGGGAGGGGGCCTCTGATGACCCAGGACTGAAAGAGCCATGGCCCTGAAGCTGTGCCCTCCTCAGCCCTAGCCCACCGAGGCACCCTGCCCATCCCCAGAGCCAGCTAGGCACCCAGAGAATACCAGTTCCTGGAGCTCCCCTGTTTCCTCGCGGTCCTCCATGTCCTCCTCACTGATCTTCACGGGCTCAGCCCTGGGGTCCTAAGAGATTCTCTGCTGTCAACCTCTGTCATTGAGCATGGGCCCCCAGGATGGGTGCTACCCTAAGCAGTTACCCCAGGGGCCAGGCAGGAGTGTGGGGTAGTGAATCAGGCTGGGGATGGTCCCGGCTGCTGTGAGCCACCGCTGAGGAAGAACGGTCAGTGTCCCAGTGTCAGGGCAGTCAGGGCTGGGGGCTGAGCTCAGCGCTAGAGGGCTCACTTCGCAGGAGTGAGCCCTGGGTTGGATCCCCAAAGACACAAACAAAACCAAAAAAGCATCAAACAAAGCTGGTCAATTCCAGCTCTGAGCTACCTTCGCCAGTGCCCATCCTCGTGCCCCATGCATGGCCCTCTGCCCCCTTCCCCCGCATTCCAACATTGGCTCTTGGGACTAAACATGGGAGTGGCCTCTGTTTTTCCCCGAGATTTTCTCAACGCGTTTGAGCCAAACCATTCAATGGCCCCTGGATGCCACCCCAATACTGGATAGAACTGAGCATCCTCCCCGCAGGTTGAGGCTCGGCAGCGGGAAGCAAGCTGTCTACAGTCATACAGGGAGCGAGTAACAGCTGTGTCTCTGTCTGGTTTCCTGCCCCATGACACCTCCCGACCTCTCGTGTCCCCACGAACACCTCAGGGACTTTGTTTTGTTGTCGGTACCGGGGGCACCTGCCAGGCAGGCGCTTAAGCCACTGAGCCAAACTCCCAGCCCTATTTTTTTTTTTTTTTTTAAGGCAGGGTGGCACTGTAGCTCAGGCCGGCCTTGCTCACGTTGTAGCCCAAGCCGGCCTCGAACTCACAAGGCTCCACCTACCTCAGCCTCCCGAGTGCTGGGATTAAAGGCGTGTGCCACCACGCCCGGCTCACCTCAGGGACTTTGGAATGCCCTTCTTCTCTTTAGAGGGGAAAGCGGGGGTCGGCTCCCTGTCCGGTCCATGGAATTTGCGATGGAGTGATGAAGATACGCAGGTGAACCGTGGTTCACCACCCCAGACAGCTACAGACAGCAGGAACATGAGTGGGAGATGGCGGGGTGGAAGGCCAGACAGGACGCCCTGACTGCTAACCTCCTACAGCGCCCTCTGCAGGCACGGAGGATGCCGACCCAGGTTCAGAGAGAGACGCCCCACAGGCTGCTTCCCAGAGAATGCCACCTCCTGGCTTCCTGGATGTCTCAGTGGACCAGGCGGGTGGCCGACTCTACCCCACGTCTCCTGTCCTCGACACTGGCACTTGCCGAACTCAATGAGTTTCTTCCAGGACTCTCGGCAGCGGGCAGTGGTGGCTACTGATGTGCTGCCCCACTCTCCAGAGCCGGAGCCACCTTGCCCTCCCTCCAATTTCCGTGATGGCAGTACGGAGCCAGCCTGGCACAATACCCCACATCCAGCGCAAGGTTGGGGCCTAATAAATGAATAACCAGTGACTGGCTTCCTGTGTAGTGCGGGGCAGAGGGTGGGATGCTGGCCAGAGGGCTTTTCCAGAATACAGAGCCCAGGGACTGTCCTCAGGTGGGGAGGAAAGCTTGCCGCACAGGCAGAGTGGGCAGCAGTTACTTCAGAGCAGAAGCTCCAAAGACACCGTCTTCCTCACTCGGTCAGGACCACATGGGTTCAATTCCACCTCTCTCCTGTGGAGAGCTGGGCCTCCGTCATTGCCAGTTCTCCAGTTCGAGGTGGCCCTGCAACTCTCTGGTTTGCTTTCAGGACAGGCTGTGGTCCCTGCCAAGGGCTCCCACCTCCCATCAGTCTCTGATGGGCGGGCCGGTGTCCCTGTGCTGGTGTAGAGGCAGGGGGGACACAGAGGACTCCAGGATGCTTAGAAAGGCCGCAGCACCCCCCAGTTCAGGAGAGGGGGCAGCCCAGGGCTGAGCTGGATGTGGGGGTGCAGCAGTAATAGAGAGGCACTGGCACTAGACTGCAAAATGTGGCCCTCTCTCTACAAAGAGAAAATGTGTTAGTGTTTCTGGGCGTGTGGATTTTTTTTTTTTTTTCACTTCCTGGTACCAGGGCAAGGCCCTTGCCTCTACATCCCCCACTCTATTATTTTGTTTTTGGAGACAGGGTCTTGCTAGCTTGCTACATTGCTAGATTTTTTAAGCTGTGCCACCACACCTGGCTTGGGTGTTTCTTTGTGATAAGGGACAGGGATGAAGGTCAGGGTAGGCTGTATTTTATTTTATTTTATTTTATTGGTACTGGGTATCAAACTCATGACCTCACGCTTCTAGGCTGTATTTTTTTTTTTTTTTTTTGGTACTGGGGATCGAACTCACAACCTTGTGCCTGCCAGGCAGGTGCTTAGGCTGCTGAGCTAAATCTCCAGCCTGCAGGCTGTATTTTAAAAAGGCACATGACCGAAATTCCAGCACTTAGGAGACTGAGGCAGGAGGATTGCTGTGAGTTCAAGGACAGCCTGAACTACATAGTGAGATCCTGTCTCAAAGAGGAGTGTATACCAGTAAACCTAGCACTTAGGAGGCTGAGGCAAGAGGATCACTGCAAGTTTGAGGTCAACCTGCACTACATAGCAAGACCCTCTCTCAAAAAAAATTAAATTTTAAAAGCCAAAACTAAATAGATGGAGAGAAAAGCAAAGCAGTGAAACATGTCTGTAATATTTCCAACTATTTAGGAGGCTGATATACCAGAGGATCAGCAAGTTAGCAAGATCCTGTCTCAGAAAAGAGGTAGAAGCTGGGCATGGTGGCACACACCTGTAATGCCAGCACTTGGGAGGCTGAGACAGGAGGATCGCCTGAGTTCAAAGCCAGCCTGAACTGTACAGTGAGACAGTCTCAAAAAACAAAATCTAAAAATGAGCTGGAGCTGAGTGTGGTGACACACACCTATAATCCCAGCATTCTGGGAGGCTGAGACAGGATTGCAAGGTCAAGCCCAAACTGGACAATTCAGTGAAACCCTGTCTCAACATAAAAATATAAAAGGTCTGTGCCAATACCATGGGTTCGATCCTGGGGGATGCACTAAGTGACAGAACACTTGCCTAGCAGGCATGAGGCTCTGGTCTCAATTCCCAATACTAGGGGGCGGGAGGAGGACATTAACCTAGGTAAGTAACAGTTGCTCCTTTTACCACCAGCCACTCACCCCGTCCGGCCTCCACTGTGACCTTAGCATATGTGCTGCTGATGCCAGCACGCTCCACTGTGCTTTTTTGAGACAGGGTCTCACTATGTAGCCCAGGCTGGTCTCAAACTTGAGGTGATCCTCCTGCTTCAGCCTCGTGAGCACTGGGATTACAGGTTGTGTACCACCATACCCGGCTCCACTGTGACCTTTTATTTATTAATTTTTTTTTGCAGCACCGGGAATTGAACTCACAACCTTGTGCCTGCCAGGCAGGCACTTAAGCCGCTGTGCCAAATTCCTAGCCCTGGTTTTTTGAGGCGGGGTCGAACTATGTAGCTCAGGCCGGCCTTGCGCTCGTGTTGTAGCCCAGGCCAGCCTCAAACTCACAACACTCCTCCTAACTCAGCCTCTTGAGTGCTGCGATTAAAGGCATGTGCCACCACGCCTGGCTCACTGTGACCTTTTAAAGCAGGGAACTGGACCATGTTCAGCCCTTTTGGCCAATTTACTGCTGTCCTAGGGTCAGGGCCCTGCACTCTCTGCTTTCCCTTCTTACCCATCATGCCCACTACCAGCATCTTCACACACACACCACAGGCTGGCTGCCTGGGGTCCAGACACAGCCCCGACCTCTGCTCATCTCAGGGTACTCAGCTTCCGGTTCCCAAGCTCAGCTGATTCCCTCCTGCTGTGCTTGCACAATACTTTGTCCCTTCCCTTCAGTGATCACTGTAAGAGATAAGACACATTCAGCATCTGTTTTCTCCAGGAGGCTGCTAGGCATCTGTGTGCTACATAGCCTCCCGGGGGCCTCTGAGACGGCACTCATGAATACTGACTGACTGAAAATGCGTCAAGCATGCTGCAGGTGACAGTGAGCCACTTACTTGAAGTTACACAGGGAATGAGTGCCGGGCACTGAGCTCACCTCGACACTTCCAAGGCCCAGGTGTTATTACAAGGACGGCCCCAAAGGAACTTTTTTCTTTTTTTCCTGATATGGGGCATCGAACTCATGACCTCGCACTTGTCAGGCAGGCGCTGTGCCGCTGAGTTGTACCCCTGGCCCCCAAAGGAACCGCTTTTTAACTGTACCTGTTTCCCAAAGTCTGAGTCCCCGCTGATCAGCCGGACAGACTCCTTCCTGGCGAAATCATTTTAGAAACTTGTTACATCCTCTCCCTCTCAGAAAACCCCACTGCCCATTAGCTTCCTGAAGGTTCTGAGAAGCCTGAAGTCAAGAAACGTTCCAGTATTTAACTTGGTGTTTTCCACATTTATTGGACCGTGGTACCCTTCTTGCTCATAGCTCTGTATTGAATGGAACACATCTGAGGAGGGCTGCAAGCGAGGCTTTCCCAGTAAATAGATGAGGGACCATGGGCTGAGCCGGCTGCAGGTAGAGGCGATGTGTGAGGGATGATGGCGGCTACGTGGGTTGAGTCAGCTTACAGAAAGGCTCGGGAGCCAGGATAAGCACGAACCAAGCCAATGAGCACAGGGAGCCACATACATTCTTGAGTGAGGAAGTGACAGACACACTCTTCACTCTTCCTGACCCACTGAGCGAGGTGGTGAAGACTCCTCAGGTCAGCCAGAGGCCTCAGAGTGATCTGACTAACAGCTGACAAGGCCGAGTGGCCAACCTGGGGCTCGGTTGACTCAGTGTCATTTCCACAGGGATGGCACGAGGCAGGTGTCCTCCTTGGTGCACACCTTCTGGCGACAAGGCCAGACCTGACTCCAGCCCTTTAGTTTCTGCGCCGTCTACAGAATCAACCCAAAACATGACTGAGAACGGCACGCCTCGCGGTTCCACGTGTCAGTAGGTCTCAGCTCGACATTTCATTACCTTCCTGGGCATCAGCAGGAGACGCGACAGTGCTGCATTCGGAGTGTAGTCTTGTGGGACTGCCACCTCTAGGAAACCCAAGGGTGGGGTCTTGGTGTTAACTAGCAGCATCACAGGTTTCTCCTCACTCAGCAGCCTACCTTAAGCTCCTGGTTGGGAAACACATCAGCTCAAAGCCAACGGCAAAACCTGGAAGCTACCAGAAATCATTTCCGTGGCATTCCATCAGTCAAGACACGGCACAGGCCAGCCCAGCCACACCGGGATGGAGCTACTGTTGGCAGCCATCTTTGGAGACACCTCGGAAGAGACTCTGCTGATCATTTGGAATAAATGGGAGCACTGTTCTCAGAAACAAGAACAAAGACTGGCTTCTTGGAACAATCATTGACTTGCCGAGGGTAAAGGTGTTTCTATCTCACAGAGAACACTTGGGAGGAGCCCCAGAACCAAAGTTGAGCAACAGCATGGGTTATTTTCTCCATTCCTGAGCACAAGTAAACAAACCCCCGAATCCCCAGATGGTGGCAACATGACCAATACCTAATGGCATTGCACAAGAGGGAAGAGACTCTGATGTTCGGGCATCGGGGCATTTTTCACCACCGGGCAACCCTTTGTTTCCTTCTCAGTGACACTCACTGGCATGTTTAAAGACACCACAAGGGAAGGGAGCAATTACACTGCCCCCATCAGCAGGAAATGGTCTGGAAGGGGCAGCCATCCACGTTTGCGGCCAAAAGCGCTGGAACAAAACCAGCTGAGGTCCAATTCTAGAATTCCATGGTCCTGATGAACAGCAATGGTAGTTTCTAAAATTCCTAGCACGCGTTGCACACTATTATTTAGCAAAGGAAGTTTTTGTATTTCATTCTCCGACACACAGACCTGTCCGTCTGTACGTGTCCCACTGAGGTCCCTTGGGAGGAAGGAAGCTGACCTCAGCCACAGCAAGCCAGGGTACTTAAGCCCAGGTACACTACAGAATCAGCTAAAGGTCTTGGGATAAGCAAGAAGGCAGGCAGAGAGCATTCCAAGGGCTTTTCAAACCAGGGCTTCTTAACCCCATGTCTAGGAATGGACTTTGAAGGCACAGTTTCCTGAACTGCAAATGTGCTATTTGCATAGTTTTAAAAAATAAGTGTTTGAAACAAAAACCCAATGCTTTGATCATATTCCCAAAGGTCAGAAGCAAACAAAAAGGGTAAAGACCAAGGCTGCTGCTGCACCTCCACCTCATAAAAACTCTGTGGCTCTGATGCCAGGACCTTGACTGCTGCTCACAGGACGCCCAGGCAGGGAGGCCTAGGACCAGCCCTGCAGTCACTGACGCCCATCCCGTCCATCCCGTGAGCAAGCCACTGGATTTCTGCGTACGTGGCTGCATCTTTCTGGATCAACTGGCTTGATGGGGACAGCTCTACTTCGGGTCACTCCCAACCCCAGCCGTGATGCCACCTGCCTGAGCTGCAGGGGCCAATAAAGTGGAAGCCAAGTTCCAGCACCCTGCCCTGTAAAAGGTACACTGTGTCACTAAGCCAGGCGCATCTTCTGCTTCCTGGCCTCAAATTTCTAGCCCCCCAGCTTGCTGCTGCTAAAACTCAACTCAAATCAACTCTTTTTCTGGGAGTTTCCACCAGCTTCATCCACATCGCGACAATGGAAGCCTAGAACAAGGACTCTCTAGCAGGGAGAGGATTCATCATCATTATGGAATCGCGATCTCCTCGGGAGACGGAGCAGGTGGCTCCAGATGGGTTTTCAGAACTGAATCCTGGGGCAAGTGCAGACTTTTGCCCCTCCTCAGGATGGAGCCTGAGCCACGAAGCTGTCACACAAAGCTTTTAGGGAAAGCATCATAGGAGACAGAACCTCGCTCCAAGCAGCCAAGGGAAGCAGATGCCCTTCCCATACCTGTGAGGGGTCCAAGCCAGAAGTCTTCCGTTAATGTTTACGGAAGCAGTCGGCCTGAAGGGTTGGGGTCGGTCTGTGCACAAAACCCCAACACCTTTACCTTCCAGGATTCCTTGCACATGGTCCATTATTACCTGCTTCGATTTATTTTTAAAATCGTAGTAGCAAAATTTCTCTTTGCTACAAATATTTACGACAGGAAGGCTCAGCTACACATGAAGAAAAGATGAATACAAGGGTCCTTTTGTAACCGTAAGCTTCTCTCCATCTCGCTCCCTACCCTTCAGTAAGAGGCACAGAGGATTTTTTTGAAGGGTTTTCCTGCTATGTTGCCCTGGCTGGCTCCAGACCTGCAATCCTCCTGACTCGGCTGGAGTGGCTGGGATTTCAGACATGTTCCACAGCCCCCAGCTCTAAAGCAGGATCCTGGTCTGTCCAGGGGGAAGGGTCCCCAGCACTCCCAGCTGCGACGGGCAAAAGCACCCCAGCAAACACAACTCCCACTGCCTCCACGCCCCAGAGAGACGCGCACGCGGCCTTCCTTCCCGTGCTGGTAGAAGCCACAGGAAAATGTACTATGTTCAGACACACAAGTGGGGACAGGGACAAGAATGGCAGCTGACACAGCTGGCGACGGGCAAACGTGACGTCTCCGGCCACCGCCCACTGGTCCCCACTGTACTGTCCCTCTCCTAACTTCCTGCTGGAGCCTCTACCCCTCGAGCAGAAGGAAGTGACCTCAGCGAAAGCGAGTCACACCGAACAGCCATCGCTCCGCACCGGTGAGCTGGCACCGGGGGAGGCAGACGGAACGCGTCCCACCGGCGACGGAAGTTCAGAGGAGGCACTGCTCCCTCTACAGACAGCTGCGTCCCAGGGAAAAAACGGTCCCGGAGCAGCCCGCTGTCTCTCCCAATGGTTTTCTGCCAGAGAAAACAAGTCCCCACCCAGTGTGGTGACAGGGGCAGCAGGCCGGCTGCAGCGCTGCCGCACAGACGAGAGCCCAGGAAGCTGCAATGAGCAGAGAACATGCTTTATTGAGTAGATATAGAAGAGCACATTCTACCACACGTGGAGGAGGACGTGGCGTCTGCAAAAGGCCTTCACCCCTGAAGAAAACCCAGTGAAGTTGCTTTTGGATAGACTATAACAGTGACACTGGAGGGGAGCCACCACGGAACATGCTTCAGTCAGCTCCCCACAACCCACAGTGAATATAAGTAGTGTACAGAGATGACAAGAGAAAGGCACAAATGACCAGAGTCAGAATTGTGGTGAGGACGCCACGTGAAGACAGCGGTGTCGTAGGAGACCGAGTTGGGAAGGGCGACATGTCAGACATCAAAAGCTGCCCCAAGATAGCAGGTTATAACGGGCGCGGGAGAAATTAGAGGGGACCTCTCTCCCTACACTCAGACAACACCGAAAATAGAGACCAGAGGAGAGGACGGCGGTACATCCCGAAAAGGAAGACCAGGAGGAGCTTTGCGAGGGGCGGAAGCACTCCGTCCTCGGGAGGGGCGGGGCGAAGCGGCTGCAGAGAAGCGGACCTGGGCGGGGCGAGGCGACCCCTGGGCCTCGCTGCTGGTCCGCGGGGACGCGGAAATCCCTTCCATCCCTTCTCAGTGTCTCCCAGAGGCTCCAGGCTGTCGGGGCCACTGACAGGCCGGCAGAGCTAACCAGTCACCGCGCAGCATGACAGAACTGGAAATTACTTTGGCACCTGCGGAAGTAAAAAGGGCCAAGGGGCACAGGGGGCACAGAGAGCACGTTCGCTGCTGGGCACTTTTTGGTGAGGCGAAAAGCAGCATCGGTTCTCTTCCACCGAGACCGCCCACTGCCCACAGGCGCGCACGGGTGACTCGGGCGTTGACGTCACCACCTCTCGCGGCCCTCACCGTCCTCGGATACATGGATGGATCACCGCTCCCAGGGCTGATCCCGGCGAAGCTCCTCGCGAGTCCTCGGCGCTGGTCAGCCCAGCACGGATAAAAAGGGAGGCGCAGAAGGGACAGCGAGGTGCCACTGGAGGTGAACGGGCCCCTGGCGGTGAGCGCACGGTCCCCCCAAGTGCCACCCTCCCAAGATACGCGTGGCAGTGGCCACGGCAAAGGTCCTGGCCATGGCAACCGTATTTGGAAGTCTGGTGACCAGGTGGCAAGAAGCACTAGAACAAAGCTCAGCGGACACGACACACCTCATGGGGCAGAGAACACGAGGCGGAACCAGTGACTGGACAGGTACAGTACCAGAACAGAACTCCTTGGGTCAGTGCTATGAGAGGGCCGCTGCCGAGGCTGGCGCGGGCCCCATCCAGGCAACCTCACTGAGGCCGAAACAACAGTTCCTCAGAACCAGCGTCTGCAGTGTACACGAGGGCGGAGCCAGGACAGTCCTGAGGGGCGTGGCCTTCCCAAAGGGTACTGCACTTGCCAATCACAAGAGCGACAGAAATGACAGACAGATCCCTAGGGGATGGATTCCTACTGCTGGGGTTCGCTGGCTCAGAATGATGGGTCACTTTAAGTGCCCTTGGGAGGGGTCCATTTTAAGCAGCTTGGATCCATGGTTTTATTGGAGTTGGACCGTTTGGCCTCTTTGGCTATCCACTCGTCAATCAGGTCCTGGGAAGAACAAGAAGCCTCATTAGACACATGTGTGACACGCATGCCTGGACACACAGCTTCCAAAATGATAACCGGACAAGAAGGAATCCCCACACAGTTCACAGGATCTTCAGGTATAGAAAATAGCACCTTTGTCTGCTTCAGACTAGGTCTTACCATGTTGTTCAGACCAGCAGTGAGTTCAAACTCACAACAATCCTGCCTCAGCCTTCTGAGGGCTGACATCACAGGTGTGTGCCACCACAACCAGTAAAAATATTGTCTTTTCATCTCTGAACTGCTTTCCTACCTAATCCACTTCTTCCTACCTTGCCCAGAGTGAGGAGTGAAAATCATTCACCTAGTTTATTACATGGAGGAGTCAACTAAAAAATTTTAAAGTAGCATGAGTTGAGGTGATATTTGTAAAACAATCTCAGGCCACTTTTCCCAGACCAGGAAAACCATTCAATGACAGAAGTGCTGTGCAACATAAAGCTGTTTAATTTGTGTCACCCCAATTAGAGACAGGAGGCTACCAAAAGATCCTGATAGAGATAAAAGGGGCCAGGTGTGGTGGCACATGCCTGTAATCTCAGCAATTGGGAGGCTGAGGCAGGAGGATCATAGTGAGTTTGAAGTCATCCTGGGCTACAAAATGAGCTCAAGGTCACCCTGGAATACATAATGAGACCCTGTCTTAAGGCCACTGGAAGGTGCTTATACTCAAACCTGTCAAGAAGGGAAATTCTAATCCCAGCACTCGGGAGGCTGAGGCAGGAGGATCGTTGCAAATTCGAGACCATCCTGGGCTACAAAGTGAGCTCAAGGCCAGCCTGAACTGCACAGCAAGGCCCTGTCTCAAAAAGCCAAATTCTCTTCAGTGGTCAGACCCAGTGGGTTCTACCCCGCCTCAAGGGACACCGGGCAAGGAGCGAACAGCTCAAAGCCTCACCTGTCTCTTTAAAACCAGGTGTTTTCCTTTCCAATACTTGAGCATCTGAAGGGCTTGCAGAGTGCTGACAATGTCCACGGGGTTCACAGCAGTCTCCTGGCTAATTTCTGAAACAGAAGAGCTCCTGAGACCCTGCTCGGATGACAGACCCCGTCTCTTCCTGATGGGCCTTTCCCTTGGGGAATTTCCAGAGGCCAACGTGTGTGGCACTTGATCTGCTCAGAAAATGTGCACAAAGCAGTCCGAGTAATTCTTCACAGAAGCCAATGTTTCACCAAGAAGCTACTCCTGGCCCTTGAGAAACCAAGGTCAAATAGAGACCACCATATGTATAAAAGGCAGGGATGCCCCTCTTAGAAGCTTGTGCATGTGTCAAAATACTTGAAATTTCTCTTCGGTACTTTTTTTTTTTTTTTTTGTGGCACCGGGTATCGAAGTCACAGCCTCGCACCTGCCAGACAGGCGCTTAAGCCACTGAGCCAAACTCCCGGCCCTAGTTTTTTGAGGCAGGGTCGCACTATGTAGCTCAGGCCAGCCTTGCGCTCGTGTTGTAGCGCAAGTTGGCCTCGAACTCACAACGCTCCTCCTACCTCAGCCTCCCGAGTGCTGGGATTAAAGGCGTGCGCCACCACGCCCGGCTATCTCTTCGGGACTTTTGTAAGAATTACAGTGCTGGCAACCCAGCAATGAGAAACCAATTTCTAAGCATCCCAGGGCTCCAGTGAGGGGCTCTGCAGTGGCCCTTTCGGTGGGCCACCCCTTGCCAGCCACGGGCAACAGAGACGAGCACAGTCAAAATACTTGACAAAGGTGACAAAGCGTGAACAGGGCCAACAATTATTCCAAGCCGTTAAAAACCAACCTTTGATAGAAATCTCTTTGCCTTGGAAATTGTGCAGGTAGCGGAGCAGCACTTCTTTCCAGTAACTGCGATAGCTTATGAGCCCCAGATCTGAGAGCGGACGTTCTGGAGAGCCCACTTTTTCTTCCACTTTGGAAAGTAAATAACCTGCCAGGGAACAAACGCAGACTTTTCCTAGCAACGCTGTATCTCATCCTAACAGCACGGGCCAAAGGGGGAGAATATGTAATTGCATGACTTATAGCCACTCAAAAAACCCCCGGAGCTGGGTGTGGTAGAACATCCCTACTAATCCCAGCACGGGAGGCTGAGGCAGGAGGATCATCCTAAGTTTGAGGCCAGCCTGGGCTGCACAGTGAATTTGAGGCCAGCCGGAACTATATAGCAAAACCCTTTCTCACAAAAACAAACCAACCAAAAACAAAAACTCCAAGATAGATGGGGAACAGAGACGAGAAGCCATTTCATTATATGGCATTTTATGTATTTGAAATCTTTGAACTTTATTTATTTGAGATGGGCCCAGGCTGGCCTCAAATTTGGAGTGATCGTCTGCCTCAGCCCCAAGAGCTGGGGCTATAGGCGCACAGTCCCAAACTGGCACAGCCAATTTTTATGGGCCATACCCAAGTGCTGCTCAGAGACACGGGACACAGGACCCGGCCTGGACACTCGTGCCTGCAGCTCACCTCAGCACTGCAGGCACATCGGCCTGCCTGAGTCTTCCTGTGCTGGGAACAGCCATGTGGGGCCAGGGCCAGGGCCAGTGCCCATGATAAATCACCAACAGAAATGGACCGCGAATAACACCTGTTCACAGCAGCAGAGCCAAAGTGGGGTGCCCTATTCGAAGGCACCTGGGAGGGTACGCTCCAGGGACTCATGTCTGTCTTGCTCTGTGCTTGGCTTTGAGTGACCACAAAAGCACTGAGGCTGCCTCTCAGCTAACAAATCAAACTTTGTGAGCAGACAAATTCACAGAGGACAGAGTGTGATGCTCAAAGCCTGTATCAGGTTCCTGGGTTTCCTCTAGACAAGTCCTTACAAGAGTAAAATCCCAAATATCAAAGGCCCAGATTTAAGGCCTTACATATGTATGTGCTGTGTTTCGAAGTCTCTGCTGGGATAATCCCAAAGAGCTTAGTGCACTGCTCTACATTTCCTACTAATTAAGTACCAGCTCCAGCTCCTGGACACATTTAGTATTCAATGTGAATCAGACAGACCATGGCTAGGTTTTCCCCACTTGCTGCACCCATGTCAGGGATGGCAGAGATGACAAATAACATTCACAGGGTCCCTGCCTCATGAGCGGATGAATTTCACTTACTGAAATCAATGAGCATCTTGCCATAGCCTTGTCTCATGTACTGAGGCATGGTAAGAATACAGGATACATTGTAGTTCAGGAATGAATTCTTTTCCTAAAAATCAAAAGCAAACGGATAAGCAGGTCATGAGGGTTTGAGCCAAAGGTTTCAGCACCCCACAGGCACACAATGAGGCTCCCTGCAAAAACTCTCACTGACCAGTCCCAGAGAGTGGTGATCCAGCACCACACCCTTTCTGATGGCCAAAGTCTTGAATCCCAGGGTTTCTCTAGCTCTAAGACCTCCGGTCTCATTTTAAGGAGCCAGTTCTGGCTTCCTGACAGCCACAGAGCAAATCACTGTTAAGACTATGGAGTCAGTCTACAGCAGCCCTCTTTAAAAGCACATTTTCAAAAGGAGACTGTCTACCACAAGACAAGGCAAAAGAACAATACGTAAGTGCCTCTTTCTGGAAGGGGATCAAAAATGGGCCAAATCACAATTTTGTGATTCTGTTTCTATGAAATGTCTGGAACAGGCAAAGTTACAGAGACAGGCTAGGAGGGGTGAGCGGAAATGGGGCCTCCCTGTTCCTTCCTGTGTACGGCGTTTCAAGATGATAAAGACTGTGACAACTGCACAGTGGTCACATAACTTGGTGAACGCGCTAAAACCCACCAAGGTGCACTACTTGGTGCCAGTGAGTTGTAGGGTATATGAACTTAATTTTCACTAAGCTGTTATGCCAAAGTCATGAGCCCAATCTGGCACGAGGCATGGAAGTTCAAGAGGCTAGACTAGAAGCCCAGCTAAAGAACCAGGTGATCAGAATTTATTCCTGGTTTTAAACTAATGACACAGATGGCAAAGCTAAGAGAGTTGGCTTACCTACAAGTTAGGGGCTTGAGGGTTAGGAGGGAGAGCTGAGCCAGTAATTAATAGGCAGCTCCAGCCCACAAGTCCAGAAATGAACACACCAGAAGCTTTTAGTAAAGAACTGAACATTTTCATTAAACTAACTTTGATGGTGAGTTTCTTGTATTTTTTAAGGGAAGGGCTGATCGACATCCAGGTCACTGCCTCTTCCTATCAGGGATCTGAGCCCCCAAATGTACCCAGCGCCCTCCACCAGCCATGAACTTCATATCCAGAACCCACTGACCTTGGAAAAATATCCAATCAGGTGACAGCCAGTGTTGTCCGCTTCGGTCATAACATAGAACAGGAAGGGTTCGACATCATAATATAATGTCTTGTGGTCCAAAAAAAGCTTGGCCAACAGGCACAGGTTTTGGCAGTAGATCTAGAAGCAGAGAAAGACTTTGCAGGCAGGGGCAGTAGTTTCCAAATCTATCAGATAAAAGCCTAAAAAGGATGGTCCTGCCATTATTCCACATGACATGGAACTCTTTTATCGCAAAACACACAAACTGCCCGTCCTCTTTTACAAGGTGGGATGAGGACAAAACACGCCCCCTTGGAAACCGTGTGAGTTCCACACACAACTGCCATTTCCTGGGTCGCCACATCTCACCTTGTTTTTCTTGCCATCTACTTCGAACACCGAGATCGAGCCTTTGCGATATATCTCGTCTCCAGGCGGGTGTTTCCAAACACACTTGGCCTGCAAGAGAAACAATTCACATCAAGGAACCCCAGCCCACTGATGGCAAAGGCTCCTCAAAGGAAAAAAGAACCACAGGTCAGATCTGGTTAACTTGAAGACAAGCAGCAAAACAGAGTTCTTTTTCCGGTAAAACAAGCAAAGCCTTTTAAAGTCATTGCAATATACTCAAGCCATTTTTACAGCAGTTTGGAACAAGTTTTCTGGATTACGCAATGGCACTGTCTCAGCATGGGAGATTAAGATCACCTATTCTGTAAAAGCCAGATAGGTAAGAACACCTTGGCATGTTATAAAATGTCTTACACTAACAGGAAATCCTTAAGCAGCTTATTTCTAGCAGCTTAGAGTTGCTAAGCAGTATACTTTACTTTCACCTTAACCGGGCTGCTTTTCAGATTAAAAAACGGACCCACAGTGATAAACACAACCATTAACCACTATCTGTCCCTGTGCCATACAAATGCGGACTCTGACACAGAAGGAAGGGAGCGAGGTGAAGTCCTGCCGCTTCTCACTAAGGAGAACGCTGGGGGGCAAATGGCCACAATGGGGCACGAGGCGCCCCCGCCTCAAGTGCACTGGTATAGTGTATTTTTTTCTCTTTTTATTTTTTATTTTTTTGATATTGAACCCAGGGCCTCATGCATCCTAGGCAAGCTCTCTAACCCTCAGCTATAGCCCTAGCCTTACCAACAGTTTTAACACAGGCAGCCACTGCTGGAAGTAGGCGAATTCTTGACAAATCTTAAGTAAATATATTTTGAAATGTTTAAAAGTAAGTCATGGGAGTAATCCCAGCAATCTGGGAGGCTGAGGCAGGAGTCAGCATAGGACACTTAACAAGACGCTGTCTTGAAATAAAAAAAAGTAACAGAAGCTGGCATGGTGGCACACGCCTTTAACCCCTGTACTCGGGAGGCTGAGGCAAGAGGATCATTGTGAGTTCAAGACCAGCCTGGGCTACAAAGTGAGTTCAAGGCCAGCCTGAACTGCATAGTGAGTCCCTGTCTCAAAAAATAGGGCCAGGGATTTAGCTCAGTGGCCTAAGTGCCTGCCTGGCAGGCGCGAGGTTGTGAGCTCGATTCCTGGTACCAAAAAAACAAACAAACAAACAAAAAAACCCAGAAAAGGGCTGGGGATGCAGTTCAGAGCAAAGGCGCTGGATTCAATCTTCAGTACCTCCCAAAAAATGTTTTTAAAAATTCTATGTATGCTGGAGATTTTCAATCAAATGCTTTTATTGTGACTTTTTGTCAATCAAGAATCACAATCCAAATCGGGCATGGTGAGGCACGCCTATAATCCTAGGACTCAGCAGGCTGAGGCAGGAGGATGGCTAGCCTGGACTACATAGTGAGTTCAAAGCCAGCCTGAACTGCATAGTGAGGTCCTGTCTCAAAAAGACAGGGGAAAAAAAAAAAAAGCAGTACATTCAAAACCCAGAAAGGAGTGAACAACTGAGGTACTGGAGGATGTGCTCTGTCCATTTCCTGCTCTGCCACACACCGGCCTCCCGGGCAGACAAACCCACTCAGCACCCAGGGCGGCCCCTGCCTTGCCAACCCGTGCCCTGGACTTCCGGAGAGTCTGGGATGAGGCAGAGGTAATTCACACTCTGAGGAAGGAAGGAAAAGGACAGGGCGCACTCGTGACAGACCATGGTTAAGGGCTTTCGGGCGCTCTGCCTGCCACGCAGTGCCAGTCTGGCTGAACGCTTTGGTCCTCAAAAGTGGACACCGACTCCCTGTGCCCGCCTTCGGCCCAATTCTGTGACCAGAGAGAGCTGCTCAGGAGGGTGCCACGTGTAGGGCCAAATCCAGAGACACCCCACATGGCTGCCACGGACGGCCCAGGCAGAGGAGCCCACGCCAACTCACCATGTGCCGGCGGAGTATCGTTTGGCTCTTCATGTACTTTAAACAGAACTCACACATGTAGAGACGCCCCAGCCGCGCGTACTCCTCAGGATAGGGAGAATGGTACCAAGTATCAAGCTCATAGCGGCCAAAGGCGATTGTTTTAATCATGTTGCTCCCCTCGGTAATTTGACCTTGCAGCCTTAACTTTTCCTATTGTCAAGAGAAATGGAAAGTCAAAGGAGGATCAGGATTTGTCTTAAAAAATACACAAACTATAATAAGCTTATGTGCTGGACACCACGCGAAGGTGATAAAAACACCTGGGGCAGATTTGGCTTCCACCTACAGGCAACTCGCTCACACTACAGGGGCTCCGCACACAGGGGAGGTGCTGCAGGCTCTCGGGAGCCACCGCCGGCCCGGAGGCCACAGGCCGAACCCCGTTAGAATGAGTTCAGAATACACACGTTCCCCCCGGTAAATCAGAAAGGTAATCTACCAAATACAACCACTCTAAAACTAAACAGGTAAGATTATTTAGAAAGTGTCTTGTGAGGAGTGGTGGCATATGCCTGAAATCCCAGCACTTGGGAGGCTGAGGCAGGAGGATCACCGCAAGTTCAAAGCTAGCCTGGGCCACATAGTGAGGTCAAGACCAGCCTGCACTGTATAGCAAGACCCTGTCTCAAAAAAAAAAGAAAAGAAAAAAGAAAAAGGAAAAGAAAAGAGCCAGGGCTGGGGATTTAGCTCAGTGGCACAAGTGCTTGCCTGGCAAGCATGAGGTACTGAGTTCAATCCCCGGTACCAAAAAAAAAAAAAAAAAAAAAAGCGCCTTACGTGCCTGCAGAAGTGTGTTATAAAGTTATATGAATCTCACTAACACAGACCCACAATACCCACTTTTAAAATTAAAATAGTAGGCCCTGTAAAAAATAGTTTTGAAAAAAAATTTTTTTGAAGTATGAGTGACAATTTAATTTTGCGATCTAAGAAAGAAGAAAACACTTGTGGGTCTCCAGCTCCTTTGGTGGCAGTGAGCTGACCACAAAAGTGGTTTGGAAGGCTGATGCAGCAGAGGGCGGTGCGAGGGCGGCCTGGGCACTGCTCTCTAGAGCAGGAGAGGAAACCAGCAGCAGTGGCGGCAGCCCACGCCAGCCTGGGGGCAGCCAAGGAACCCTGCTTCACACAAGTTTCCAACCAATCTAGTAGTGGACAGAATTTTAAAAGGGTGGGGAGGGCTTTAGTAGGGCTGGAGATGAGATTCACTTTACAAACCTAAATGTCCCTCAGTTAAATCAGAGATATGCCCAATCAAAAGAATTTTCTTCATTCAAATTTATTAAAAATTATACCCTGGGAAACAAACCTGAGTATGAGCTGAATGCAAATGAAAGCAAAGTCATGTAGAACTTGTCCTGTTTTTTCTTTTTCTTGAGACAGTCTCTCTATGTAGCCCAGTCTGGTGTTGAACTCATGGTGATCCTCCTGCCTCAGCTTCCCCAGTGCTGGGAATACAAGTGTGTGCCACCATGTCTGGCTTTGTCACTGTCAAGAGCTTAGTTTACAAAAGCAGCTGTAGTTCCAGCACTGAGGAGACTGACGCAGGAAGACTGCTGAGCCCAAGAGTTCAAAGCCAACCCGTGCAGCATAAGCCCCGTGGCATGGAAAGCCATCTCAGAACACAATAAAAAACATAAACTGACAACAGCCTTCTTCCTTTTGCCTTTGCTGTTACCTTCAAGGTTTCAGGACAGTGGTGGCAAACCTATGGCACATGTACCACAGCAGGCTGTTTGTATCACTGAAAGCTCTAGAAGGTTTGCCATCACTGTTCTAGGGTAACTACTGAGAGACTGGTGAGGAAAGCCTGCAATGGAGAGGTCCTGCTGGGTTATTAAGGGGACAAAGGAGGACACCTGCCAGGCCCTTGGTACTCGGAACTGCAAATTACTCAAAGAGACAAAAGGACACCCCTGGGTAATGGAGCCCAAGGACAACTTCCAGTTGGGGTGGGAGGCCCGGGGAGGCGTGGACTAAAGAATATGGGGAAATAATGTGATTTGTTTCAAACAGCAAAAGGCTCAAAAGAAGGACAGAAGATTCAAACAGCAACGGACAATTAATTCCCATCAAACTGGTTGCTAAACATTCCTCTTGGCCGTTCAGAATGCCTTCCATAAGGGGCCTGGACTCGGGGGTTCTTCAATGCTCACCAAATCCTCTGAAGCCCGGGCCTGTGCTCTGCGGAAGAGATCCAGGTCATACTCGCTGGTCAGGTTTTCCAGGAGAGGCTCCCGAGTATTCCCGTAGGTCTGCCTGTGTTCCTGGGAAAACGACCAGAGCGTGACATCTCTGCCGCTGGAGGCACAGCTCTTTGGTCTCAGTGGATGCCACCCTAGATCGTAAGCTACTTACTTTGTGTCTATGCATGAGCCCACAGGGACCAAGGCCATGGCCGACTATTTAGTAGCCCAACACCAGAGGACACCTGCTACCCACACCAGAGGCCCCTAGGAAGGGTCATCTTCTATCGCTAGGTGCACACCTGCGACACCGGCATCTACGCCTCCACTTCTCCAGGAAAAAATGTTGCAGGGCTTCGCAAAACATGAACTACAGCCAGCCCAGAAGCACCACAGATCCTGTGTGTGGAGGTCTGGCAATGCTCTGATCACATTCCCCAAGCCTCCGGGGTGAAGGCCGAAAGGTTAGACCGGAAGTAAAGTCCGAAGGCAGGAGAGGCAGCTGGAGTGAGCAGGGCTCGGTAAATTCTTTCACGTGACTCCCTGTCCACCAAGGGCATGAGGCTGCCTGGGACAAGGCAGAAAGTTCTGACGCCAGCTTCTGGGCTGAGGCTATAGTCAGTAGCGCAGCGCCTGCCTAGCACGCAGGTGGCCCTGGAGTCCTGCACCAAAACTAAACCAAGAATCACAGGGTCAAAACTCCTAAGTCAAACTATCCTAAAGTCAGGGATACCTGCAGAAAGGAGGTAGACAAAAAACAAAACAAAACAAAACAAAAGTCAAAAAACAAAAAAAAAAAAACAGGGATTCAAGTGGTAAATTTTGTTATGTATATTTCGTCGCAATAAAAATTGTTTCAAAAACAACCAACTGAAAGAAAGAAAAAGAAAGAGAAAAAGAAGAAAAGAGACAAAAAAAATTTTTATGAATTGTAGGGTGTGGTGGCGCATGCCTGTAATCCCAGCACTCGGGAGGCTGAGGCAGGGGGATCACAAGTTTGGAACCACCCTGGAGTGAGTTCAAGGCCAGCCTGAACTACATAGTGAGATCCAGCCTTAAAAAAGCATGAAGAAAAAAAAAAAAGTTAAACATAAAACAACAAAACTCCAACCCAAGTCCACAAGAAAAACAGGCTATACTGTTTTTAAAATGTCTTATTACTATTAAGCAAGATTTAAAAAGAGAAAAGTTAGAGAGAATCAGAAGAATAAAAATAATCCAGTTGAAACTAACTTTCAGATCTTACCATGGCCATCACTCCAAGTATCTGCTCCCTGGAAAGAAATCAGACAAGGAAACTTCTCTTTTAACTCTGTCCTAGCCCTTCCCTCTAGGTTCTGGCCCTACCTCCCCGGGGAAGGGGAGACAGGAAGTGAAGTGGAGCCAGTGGCTCAGCCCTGGAAAAACCAGATTCCATACATACATTACCATCTGAAGAAGCCTTGCCCTGGACCTTTAACCCTGTTCACACTGCTGCCTAGTAATCTGGTTCCAGATCCTATAGATCTTGAAATTTGAACTCTGCCACCTACATAAGACTTGGGTTTTAAGTGTTACTCATTTCTTCTAGCTTCGTGAGTGTTAAAAAAAAAGATCTTTTTGTTTTGTTTTTTGAGACAGGGTCTCACTACGAAATTCAGGCTGGCCTTGAACTCATTACATAGCCCAGGTTTAACTCATGGCGATCCTCTGGCCTTAGCCTTCTGAGTGCTGGGTTATAGGTCACCACACCTGGCAAAAAGATCTTTTAAAAGAAAATCCTATGCAGCACTTATGTAAGAAAAACTGGCCCAAAAAACCTGACCCAAATTAGTAAAAAGCAGATGTTCATAAGGTTCAGAACGACAGAAACTTTTATGTCATGCTTTTTCTATCTCCATGATTTGGGGCCAGTATTTTTTTTTTTATTTTTTTTATTTTTTGGAGGCAGGGTCTCATTATGCATTTCAGGTTGCTCTCAAACTCACTATGTAATCCAGGCTGGCCTCAAACTCTTTGTGATCCTCCTGCCTCAGCCTCCCATGTGCTAGGATTACAGACACACACTGCCACATCCAATATTTTAAAAACACAGATTTAAAACTGGATGCAATGGTGCACACCTACAATCCCAGCACTCTGGGAGGCTGATGGGGGGAGGGCAAGATCACAAATTAGAGCTCTGCCTGGGCAATTCAGCAATGTAAAGAGACTGTTTCAAAATTAAACTTTAAAAAAGGCTGGGGAAGCCGGGCGTACTGGCACACACCTTTAATCCCAGCACTCGGGAGGCTGAGGTAGGTGGAGCATTGTGAGTTTGAGGTCAGTTTGGGCTACAATGCGAGTGCAAGGCCGGCCTGAGCTACATAGTGCAACCCTGCCTCAAAAAACTAGGACCGGGATTTGGCTCAGTGGCTTAAGTGCCTGTCTGGCAGGCATGAGGCTGTGAGTTCGATCCCTGGTGCTGCAAAAAAAAAAAAAAAACAGGCTGAGGAACATAGTTCAGTGCAAAGCACTGGGTTCAATCCCCAATGTATCCCAGCTGTATTTTATTTCTCTAAGTCTCCTGTGTTCACCCTTCCTACGGCCCGCCTTGGAGACTACAGGTACTTGGTAACCTGGCTTCTCACTTCACAGCTGCTTCTCACTTCACAGAGAAGAGTAAACTGTGAATCTGAAAGACACTAAGAGCAAGAGAAACAGATGCAACAGCAAGAGCTTGTGCTAATGGGGCACTGAACCCTTCTCACCATGTACTTCTCTTTCTGTTCTTTGCTCAGTCCAGAATTTCTTTTCTTCCTAAGTTCAGCCACCTTTTCTTTATATCGCAGCTGCCTCTCTGTTGGAGCCTAAAAGGAAAAAGAAAAACCTGAGAAAGCTACACAAGAAATTCATTACGAAGTTAGGCTTCCTAAAGAAATAAAATTGTTTCGGTTTTTTGAGACACGGTCTCACTGTGTAGCCCAGGCTGGCCTTAAACTCCGCAGCAATCCTCCTGCCTCAGCCTCCCACGTACTGGGATGATAGGCACGTGCCACACTGACTGGCAAAACTTTTTTTTTTTTTTTTTTTTTTTTTTTGCGGCACCGGGGATTGAACTCACAACCTCGCACCTGTCAGACAGGTGCTTAAGTCACTGAGCCAAACTTCCTGCCCTCTGGCAAAAATTTTTTAAAGAAAAAAAAAGGCCAGAAAATCACAATCACACTGTGACTAATACGGCAATTTTTTAATACCAAATTAGGTTTCCCAAGCGCCCAGATCATAACTTTACTGCTAATTAAATATGGGCTCAGGAATAACAGTTTTTGTTTTTTGAGATAGGGCACCGCTATGTAGCTCAGGCTGGCCTCAAACTCAAGGCAATCCTCCTGCCTCAGCAGGTGTGCACCACCATGGCAGGCTGAGGAGTAACAGTTTTTAATAATAATACAAATGAAGAATAGCAGCCTCAGTTGGGTGTGGTGGTGCACACTTATCATCTCAGCACTCAGGCAGCTGAGGCAGGAGGATCGCTGTGAGTTCAAAGCCAGCCTACACTACAGAACAAGACTCTGTCTCGCCTGCCACCCAAACAGTAACCTCCACCAAAACAACAGGAATCAAGATGATTTGAACGCAATAAGCAATAATGAGTGCTGTTTTTCAAGTAATACTTACTAGTTAGCAGCAATACAAAAATAACTAAAACAGAAAGACTAAGTAAAAACAGAACCTAAAACAGACAATGAAAGGATGCAGGTATACTTATGGAGGGCTTCTTACCTGTCACATACTGGGTATAGTACTTACACATGCATAACGTAGCTGTAACCTAGTCAGGTTGGCATGTTTTGTTTTGTTTTGTGTTTTTTTTTTTTTTTTTTTTTTTTTTTTTTTGCGGCACCGGGGATTGAACTCACAGCCTTGTGCCTGCCAGGGGAGGCGCTTAAGCCACTGAGTCAAACTCCCGGCCCTGATTTTTTTGAGGCAGGGTCGCACTATGTAGCTCAGGTCGGCCTTGCGCCGCGTTGTAGCCCAAGCCGGCCTCGAACTCACAACGCTCCGCCTACCTCAGCCTCCCGAGTGCTGGGATTGAGACAGATTCTTGCCACATAATTCAGGCTACCCTTGGACTCACTATGTGGTCCAGGCTGGCCTCAAACTCAAAGCGATCCTCCTGCCTCAGCCTCCCTAGTGCTGGGATTACAGGTGTGCGCTACAACACTCAGCAGGTAGGCATTTTTCATTCTTTTTTCTTTTGCAGTCCTGGAGATTTGAACCCAGGGCCTTTGCACTAAACTACATCCCCAGTTCTTTATTTTATTTTTTGAGACAGTATTTTGCTGAGTTGCCCAAATGGAATCCTCTGGCCTTAGCCTCCCTTAGAGTGCTGGGATTATAGGAATCCATTACCCCCACCACCACATTCTTTTTAATTAATGAAAAAATAAATAAAGTTGAGGGAGGCTAGCTGACCTGCCCAGGACAAATAAGAGAATCAGGGCTCTGATCCAGATCTGTTTGTCCCCAAAGCCAAACTTCTTCCTCACTTCAACCTGTTTCCTCTGTCATCTATCTGCCTAACAGACACTTAGGTGACAAACTACATACAACAAAGGCTGACATCAAGAATGAGGCAGAGATTCACTGACGGCAGCAGAAAACTGGGGAAGAAGGCCTATTTCAGCTAAGAGCTGCACAAGGCCTCAGAGGATGAATACAATCTCTTCTGCTTGGCACATGGATAGAGTTCCAGGCAGAAAAAGAGCAAGAGGAGGACTGAAGCCATTTCAGAAGGAAGAAGGAATCGAGCGCAATCAACACCCCTGACTATTCAGAGCAGGAAGGCAGTCAGAGCCAGGGGCTGCCTGGATCTCACAGGAAGAGAAGCAACCTGGTCAAAAAGTGTGACACGCTGAAGAAAAGTCACGGGTGACCATGGATGTGGGGACAGGGGCTGAGGGCACACTGTAACAGGTTAGCAGAAGAACGCAAGACAAGGAAGCCAAACAGCAAATGCGGGCTTTCAAATAATCAGACCATCATGTGTTACTGTTATTAGTCTAAACAGCTGGATTCCTACACGGCTGAGGTAGAGCGCTTGCTTTATGAAAAGCAAACATCCTCTGAGTTTATGCCTTGGAGAGCAATTAGTTGGATGCACGCTGGGAAACCAGAGGCCCAGATAGGCCTACGAAGACACTTAGGGGCGAAGGAGACCCACGGCGTGGATCTCCACCTGTGGGCGGCCAGAGCTGTCACAAGGCCCGTACCTGGTGCCTGGTTGCATGCCTGTTGTTGTCATCTTGCCTGTGGGACAGCATCCTTTCTTCTATCTGCTTATCCCGGCTCTGTGCTCTCACCTGCAACCATCAACAACGTCAATAAATCCACCCGCTCCTAGGACTACGTTTACTTACAGCATAAGAACACAGTAACCGTCCCTTGGAGTGACGCTGTACTCTCAAAGCCAAAGGACACTTGGCATGGTCTCTAAGAAAGAGCCAAGCAAGCTTCGCATTGTGCCCTCTCAGCTGTGAACTGATGGGCGAAGCAAAAGGATCACAGCTAAATGGTAGCAAAGCTGAAGATTTTAATGAAGTCTGATGACTCTGAGCCTGAACTCTTTCCACATAAAATGGCTAAGGAACTTTGAAAAAGTGCAAGAATACAGTGAAGAAGTACCCAGAAATAGAGAAACTGGGTTCCAGCCAGGCACAAAAACATGTGCTCATAGTCCCAGATATGCAGAAGGCTGAGGCAGGAGGATTGTATGAGCCCAGGAACTCAAGGAGAGCCTGGGCAACACAGAAAGATGAAGCGAGAGAGCGAGAGGAAGGGAGGGAGGAAAAAAGTAAACCTGGCTTCAAATCCACAGGGAAACTGAACTCTATAATAGTTACATAATCTCAGACCAATCCCATCAACTCTCAATAGTTTCAATTTCATCATCGGGAGCTGGGTTCTCACATCCAACTGTCTCTATGATTTCACTACTAAACCAGCAGCGTCAAAACAGAGTGACTAACAGTCCCCAAGAATCCAAGCTGCCCAAGGCTCCTTGATATCGGTTAAGTGAAAAAACACCATCTCCAAAGCGGATCGGGTCAAACAACCCGAGTTAGCCTTGGTTCCTGTTCTTTTCACAGCTCACAGGAGATCCACCCTCAAGTCCCGTGACCTGCTCCTTTCTGAAAGCCATCATGAAGCCCGGCTGCAACCAGTTCCACAGAGATCCAGCCCAGACGCAGGCTGCCCCGCCTGCCAGCTGAGGAGGCTGCTTGTCCGTGTCACTCGTCCCCCCCATGACAGTCCATCCTCCACTCTCCAGTAAGTTCTGATTTCAACAGAATGTTTGTGACAACTGTATCTGTCGCTGCTCGGTCCCCACATGCTTCCTGTTGCCATCAGAATAAAAATACGCTCCTCGTACTAAAGCCTGCAAAGCCTGGCTCCTGCTTCCCATCCCCCAGCAAGCTCCAGGCACACAGCCGACTTCCTGTCCCTCTGACCTGACAGTGCGTCCGCACCTCAAGGCCTCTTCCTCCTGCTGCGCTTTACACAGCCCATCTCTGCCACCATCCAGGTCCCAGGTCAGAGGCCAGCGTTTCGGAAAATCCTTCTGGGACCACCTTGCGGCACCAGCGCCGTGGCACCCCGGCCCCCCAAAGTCCCTACCTTTAGTCTGTTTCTCACAGCACTCGCATGGCATGAAACTCTCAGTCACCCACTACTCTGTAGGTGTCGCTGCCTTTGCCTCAGGAGCGGGAGACTCGATGGAGTCTTTCACCTTCCTCCCTGAACCCTCCCAGCTGTAACCGTGTGGGGCACAGCCACAGAGATAGGTGACTCAGAGAAAGCCAAAACACAGGCAAAGGGCAAGATGAAAGACAGGGAATAGGAAGTAGGGAGAGGGATCTTTGCTAAACGGGAAGGGGATCAGAGATGGAGGCAGCGGGGAGGGAGAGGGGACGAAAAGAGGAATTGTGAGGTGTTCGCTCTGTCCACGCGCCAACTCCACACGAGGAATGGAGACATGCTGTCCTGCAGACGTGGACTAATTAAAAAAAAAAAAAAAACCCACAGATGACTAAATAAACATGGTAGGGTCACTGACTGCAAGGTGTGCTGGGATTCTCAAAAGCAGCTGCACGCAGCAGACAGGAGAGGTAGCCAGGGTACTCGCCTCCCGTGTGTGAAGCCCAAGATTTGCTCCCCAGCACCGCAAAAAACCACAACTACAAAGGAAAAACGAAAACTAGTTACAAATGTGAGGAAGTCTGACCTTTCCATTTGGGATTCTCAGTCTAACAAGGGTCTATCATCTTCAGAAATTCCCGAGTCCCCAAGCACATGGTCCACAAGGAAAGATGGATTATGCTGAGCCTTGTTCTTGTAAAATAAGAAAATTCACGACAGAAGTGTTTGCCTTTTTTTAGTATTTTCTTCCCCAGACTGAAATTCTTTTTTTTTAGAAAACTGTTTAAGCAATACGCAGATACAGCTACAAGCCCACTTTTTTTAAAAGATAGGATCTTGCTAAATTGCCCAGGCTGGCCTCAATCTCATGATCCTTCTGCCTCAGCCTCCTGAATAGCCACAATTATAGACATGCACCACAGCACCAGGTAAGTCAACATTTTGTTTTGTTTGTTTGTCTTTGGAGATAAGTTCTCACTATGTAGCCCTGGCTCACCTCAAGCTCACAGCAAGCCTCCTGCCTCAGCCTCCCAAGTGCTGGGATTACAGGTGTGCACCACCACGCTCAGCTAACAATTTTTAAAGTTATACCTCTGGAAGACTTCATTGTAAAACCAACCACAGTATCAACTGTTACAATTAAAGGGACATAGAAGAGGACCTACTAGAAGCAGATCACAGTTATTTTCAGAGGAGCATGTAGCCAGCGCCTGGCCAGCCCTGAATCATGGTGGCAGTTATTACTGCTCTGATCTTGATGAAGACCACAGGAAGCCAACAGGAAGAGGTGACACTGAGCAGAAAGGGCTGCCTTGCTTACAAGAGTTGGAATGAAGTAAAATAAGAGCAGAGTCCTCAACCTTAAAGCCCATATAAACAGTGGAAGCCAAAAGACTAAACACGCGAAGAAATTTTCACCCTGTGGTCTGCCTGTCAATAAGAGAACAAGTTCTTGAATCAAGAAAAACTAATGTAAGCTGGGAATCTAATTTTCCTCAAAATGATACCTGCTCAGACAAGGACAAAGATTTTGTCGGCAAAGTAATAACCAAAAAGCAAGACTTTGGTTTAACCGAAGTATTTAGTTAGGGTAACTTGCCCAAATACTTTCCAAGCAATCTAACACTTTCAATTCTTCTTCTTCTTTTTTTTTTTTCCCAGCACCAGGGATTGAACTCACAACCTCACACCTGCCAGGGCAGGCACTTAAGCCACTAAGCCAAACTCCCAGCCCTAGTTTTTTGAGGCAGGGTCGCACTATGTAGTTCAGGCCAGCCTTGCGCTCGCGTTGCAGCCCAAGCTGGCCTCAAACTCACAACGTTCCTCCTACCTCAGCCTCCCGAGTGCCAGGATTAAAGGCATGTGCCACCACACCCAGCTACACTTTCAATTCTTGCTTCCCTACAGTTAGCTCTTTGGTTCCACCCTTGGTAGAAGCAGTCCACACGGGAACATATGAATGGAACCTTAGGCTATCTATGCTCAGATTTATTATCTATATCCCAGAGGGGACTTAGGGGCTCTACTTTTCAAGAATTTAACAGAAAAACTAGCCAAGAATAGGTGTAACTTAGAGTAACCGAAAAGAAAAGTCTTCTGTAGAAATGGACAGAGGAAGATGAAAAGAATTATTAAAAAAAAAAAATCTAAAAAGCAAAATAATCTCATAGATTTGTAAAAGAAGAATGTAACCTACAGATACTGAGATGCGGTCACACAACAAGCAGATCTCTAGCAGCCTTTGAGGCTGATCTTCTATGGAAACTATCAATGCACTAGTGGCGAGGGTCCCAAATACTCTATAACCTCCTTGTTCGTTTCTTCCAGTGCATTCACTAAATACTGTAATTCTTTTGTCTGTTAGAGCAGTTTTTTTTTTTTAAGAACACATGTTTTGTGGTTTTTTTGTTTTTTGGAGGTTTTTTTTTTACTATTTCTGCATGAAAACGTAAGAAGGAAGGAGGACCTTGCCTGGCTTGCACACTGCAGGAGCCCTGGTGTGCAGCCAAGTGCCAGGCCCCCGGCAAACTCTCCCCACGGGACGCCGGGGGCAGGAGGGAGCCGTTACCTTGCACTCGTCAGCCGAGAGGTTGTGGTAGAGCGGACATCCTGAGATGGAGAAATGTCGCTCGTGTTTCCCAGTAAGGTGTCCTGTTAAAGAAGGGGAGACAGAAGTTAGTTCTGCAAAGACTTAAACTTAGAAAGAGGTTGTTCTCTCCAACAAGCCTGTCTGCTACCCATCCCATTTTTATCAATCAGACTGAATGCACCAAAGGGAAGTACTATTAGGATCACAACTTGGGCCCACCAAAGTCTTTTTCTTTCATAGGATACATTTGGCAACCTTCAAACATGCCTGTGTATGTATGTTCAATGTGGCTCCTTCTGTTCTGATAATGTAAAGTCTACCTAACACCCAAATGTCACCGTAAAGTCACACATTTATGATGCACAAAACTACAAACAGGTACACTTTCTTTTGGTGGAATTCTATTCTCCTATGTTAAATTAATCACATCATAGTATAAGTTTATATTCCTTCTACTTTGTGATGCTATCCAATCTAAATTTAATTCAATAAGGAAAATAAACTTATGAAAAGTGGGAAAGAAAGCTAAGTGCGTTAGCACGTCTATAACCCTAGCACGCGGGGAGAAGGGACAGAAGGATCGCCATGAACTTGAGACTGGCCTGGACTACAGAGTGAGTTCAAGCCCAGCCTGTATTACACAGCGAGAACCTGTCTCAAAAACAAAAAAACAAATAAATAAACAAACAAACAAAAAAAACAGTCTGCTCTGTCACAGAAGCCAGGACTCTCGAAGACCGAGGCAGGAGGACAGTAAGTTCAAACCCAGCCTGGGCAAGTTAGTGCTTTACCAAGACCATCTTTCAAAATAAGGAATAAAAAAAGGACTAAAGATGGAGCTCAATACAAAGCCTCCAGAGTCAAACTGTAGTGCCTAAAAACAAATAAGAAGAAGAAGAAAAAAGAAAAAGGAATAGGGAATAGTTACTACTTTACATACATCTCTTCAAGCAAGGGCTTTTACAAAACACCAAAGACTGAAAAGGCTGATGAGACAACATGAATGGGGTAAAAAGACAAATAAGCTGAGCTATACACCTACAAAAATCATCTTTCTTTCATGGAAAAAATAAATTTAGCAACACCTGGGCGTAAGAGCACATATCTATTACTCCAACACTCTAGGAAGCTGATGCAAGAAGATTCAAAGTTTGGGTCCAGCCTGGACAATTTACTGATTTGGGAGACCCTGTCTCAAAAACTAAAAAAGGGCTGGAGTAGCTCAGTGCAAACTCCCTGGGTTCAATACCCAGTGCCACCCTATTTTTAAAAAGTGATATAATAAGATCTACAGGGTAAGCTTTAAAGAGCAAAAATAGTCCAAGGGAACTGGAGGTGGGCAGATGACGATATTCAGACTGCCAAATCGCTGGGACTGAACTATTAAACACGGAATCTTAGATAGCCACACGCTTACAGTCATGCACCACACAACAGTTTCAGTCAACAACAGACAACACACATGACAGTGGCTCCATAACATCAAGACGGGCTGAAGAGTTCCCGGCACCTGCTGACACCTCAGGTGCTGCAATACGGTACCGGGAGGAGTTGCTCATGTTTTTAATGACAGCGGTGGAAGCAAAGCCCTCGGAGTGATCAGACACTGTAAAATGCAGTGTCGCTGTTACACGAGCTTGTTTAGATGCAGACATTCTCTCCCTTTCTGGTGCTTTGTATATACTGCACTTTTTTTTTTTTTTTTTTACAAATTGAAGGTTTGTGGCGACTCTGTCGAGCAAGTCTACTGATACCTTTTTTCTTTCAGCTCAGACGATTGTTAGCATCTTTTAACAAGAAAGTATTTTTTAAATTAAGGTGTGTACTTTTTTTTCTCTCTTAACAGACTACAGTAAAACGTATTTGTAACTTTTCCATGCAGTGGGAAGCCAGAATATTCATAGGGAAGGACACCGCATCTCCCCACCTGGCCTTCCTTTTTTTCTTTTTTTTTGTGGCACTGGGAATCGAACTCACAACCTCACACCTGTCAGACAGGTGCTTAAGCCACTGAGCCAAACTCCCAGCCCTAGTTTTTTGCGGCAGGGTCACACTATGTAGCTCAGGCCGATCTTGCGCTCTCGTTGTAGCCCAAGCTGGGCCTCGAACGCACAACACTCCTTCTACCTCAGCCTCCCGAGTGCTGGGATTAAAGGCGTGCGCCACCACGCCCGGCGTGGGCCTTCCTTCTTTAGACAAGGGCTTAAGCCCAACATCTGTGCTTCAGCTCAAAGTTTCCAATCAGCCTGAGGACCCCTAAAAGATTCAGTAAGGGTTCAAAGTCTTCCGGAAACAATGAAGAACTTATTTATCCAAGAAGAAATCTTCCATCTTGTTTATACTTCATAAATACACAAAGCCAGGAAACCTAACACTGAAGTCACAAAGGCCAAGGGCTCGTGCAGATCTTAAGTCTCACGGGCTCTTGGTTAGAAATCTGTTTTCCTCATTTCCATAGCAGCTGTGGCCACAAGACCCCCATTCGGCACTAGCTCTGCTCTGCTGGCCCTCCTAAGGGGGAACTACACGTCATATAATGAGAGATCTGGCCTTCTTTTATTTTGGTTTTGCTAGGCAAGGGAGGGAATTTTTCACTGGCAAGAGCTCTCAAATGCCAGATATGGTGGTGCATGCCTATAATCCAGCATTCAGGAAGCTGAGGCAGGAGAATCTCCAACAGTTCAAGGCCATCCTGGAATACACAGTGAGGCCCTGTCTCAAAAAATCAAAAAGAAAATCTCTCAAACTAAATGGTCCATCAGTTAATTTTCTCGCACTAGATTTAGTATGAATAAAAGCTGAAACGTCTGTATTCAAATGGACCAACTGCTGTGACTGATAACAATGAAGAGACTACGAAGCTAAATCACAACAGAATACAGAACGTTTCTGAATGCTAATTCCAGAGACCGAGAAAGAATCGCTGAGCACCAGGGGTCACGAAGCAGGGCCACACTAACCTAGGGAATTACAGCCAGGCGTGGGACACTTCATGTTGAAATTGTAGCTTTCATGGAACCGCCGGCGCTTGGGGCGATGGGAGAGGTCACTGCCCGAGTCCTTCAGGGACACGTCCTTGGCGATGCTCTCGTCGTGCGACACATTGGGGCTGGAGATGTCAATGTCCGACTCAGAAGAGGGTGCGTTTCCAGTTGGCGTTCTCGGGGGTGACTCATCATGATCGGCCGTATTTTTGGTCTCTAAAGCAAAAGTGAGTGATAGAGTTTGTCAATGGGGCTCGTTTATTTAGAAGTTTAGGAGCTTTTCTATGACTTAGTAAACTTTTTTGCAGGGATCGAACTCACAACCAGACAGGCACTTAAGTCGCTGAGCCAAACTCCCAGTCCTAGATTTTTGAGGCAGGATTGCACTATATAGCTCAGGCCAGCCTTGTGCTCACGTTGTAGCCCAAGACAGCCTTGAACTCACAACGCTCCTCCTACCTCAGCCTCCCGAGTGCTGGGATTAAAGGTGTGTGCCACCATGCCTGACTTAGTAACTTTTAGCTACCAATCTGTTTTAAGACACTGATGCCACCCCTCTTAGGTGACTTACATTTTACTTCCATGTCTCTCCTAACCGCCGAACTGTAGATGAAAATAAAATTTTAAAATTACCACCATTTTCCTCCCAGGAAATAGAAGATAAATGGGGTGATTGTGTGTCTGTATAGCACTAAACAGCACGGTGTGAGAGGATCACCTTGGCCTCCTGAGTTAGCCCACTGATAGTCTCATAACTCAATCTCCAAATTCTAGACTCTAAATCAAGGATTGCAAACCAAATGCCAACGAGGCCTAGGCAAGCCACCAGGGGACAGCAACCACTCTGGCGCAGCCAACTACCACTATGGGTAAATGACTGGTTTAAAAACAAGCAGGTAAGGATTTTGTTTGTTTGTTTGTTTGTTTGTTTTTTGAGACAAAATCTCACTACATTATTCAGGTTGGCCCTGAACTCACAGCTATCCTCCTGCCTCAGCCTCCCAAGTGCTGGGATTACAGGTGCGCACCACCATACCCAGGTCAACTCAGATGTTTATAAGAAATCTCTGGGTTTCCAAATACTGGCAATGAATTTTAAAATGTTAGGGGCTGGGGATTTAGCTCTGTGACTTAAGCACCTGTCTGGCAGGCACAAGGTTGTGAGTTCAATCCCCAGTACCGAAAAAATAATAATAATAATAATAATAAAATAAAAATATTAAACACTGAGCAAGCAAGATACCATATTGGCAGGCCAGGAGCTCAGCACCTTCTAATTGCTAAGGCTTTGGGCTGCTGAATGCTAAGTTCACTGGTTAACTGAGTGAAGATCACTTTACTTAGAAATCTGTAGGTGGACAGACTGATAAGCACAGCCCTAAAGGAAGTGAATGACTACTTCTTGGTCTGCGGTTAAGAAGGCCCCAATCCCTTACCCCTGCTACAAATCCAATCTCACACACTGCAGAGAAACCCTGTAGCCAGACCCTCTGGTCTGTGTCAGGCATCCCCATAGCAGCCACGCCCCCTTGAAGGGACGCAGCAGATCCGCTGTGACATGTGCCGCTCACCCGGACCCACTCACCTCTATCTGAGAAATCGACCACCTGCTCGGTTTCTGAGCCGGATGAACGCGTCTGCCGAAGTGGATACTTTTTTGGAGTCACTGGGTTGGGCTGCTGTTGACTACGGGTCACTCTCCTGGTGGAATATGCAGGCTCCTCGGTGCCAAAGGTCTGCAAGTTTCTAACGGGGCTGGAGTCTGATCCCGATTTTAAAAGATCATAAAAGAAAAGAGAAGGGAATCTGTTTACTTCTCATCTACTTATGATGTATTAGAATTCAGTTCCTCTTCTTCCTCTTCGCAGTGCCCAAAATCCAACATATTTTTAGAATATTTTATTAGATAATACATAAGCAACAGAGTTTGGTTCAGGTATAGAGATAAAATATAGTATTTGTCAACAATTCAAGATCTGGAATCTAGACTGAAGATGATTCAACTCCAAGCCGGGCGTGGTGGCGCACGCTTTTAATCCCAGCACTCGGGAGGCTGAGGTAGGAGGAGCTTTGTGAGTTCAAGGCCGGCTTGGGCTACACAGTGCCACCCTGCCTCAAAAAACCAGGGCCAGGAGTTTGGCTCAGTGACTTAAGCGCCTGTCTGACAGGCGCGAGGTTGTGAGTTCAATCCCTGGTGCCGCAAAAAAAAAAAAAAAAAAAAAAAAGATTCAACTCCACACCACTATAGCAACTAGCTGTGGCATCCCAGGCAAGTTCATCTTTCAAGCCTGTTTCCTGACCCACAAAAAAGGATACCAAGTGCAGTGACATCTGTAATCTTGGCACTTCAGAGGCTGAGGCAGGAGGATTACTGTGAGTTTAAAACCAGCCTAGGCTATGTAGTGAATTCAAGACCAGCCTGAACTACATAGTGAGACTCTGTCTCAAAAAAGCTAAAAAAAAAAAGCCGGGTGTAACTACATAGTGAGACACTCTCTAAAAAGCTAAAAAAAAGCCGGGTGTGGTGACGCATGCCTTTAATCCCACCACTCTGGAGGCTGAGGTAGGAGGAGCGTTGTGAGGTCAAGGCCCGACTGGGCTACAACTCGAGCGTAAGGCCAGCCTGAGCTACATAGTGCGACCCTGCCCCAAAAAACCAGGGCCAGGAGTTTGGCTCAGTGGCTTAAGCGCCTGTCTGGCAGGCGTGAGGTTATGAGTATGAGTTCGATTCCCGGTGCCATGCAAAAAAAAAAAAAGCCCCAAACAAACCCAAAAGGAAAGCAGCGATGGCACACTCCTCAAAGCTGGTGGTAAGGAATAAGTGAGAAAATGTGTGTAAAGCACATAACATAATCCTTGCTATACAGAGTGCCTTGGAAGTATTAGCTGTGTCTCCTTTTTCTTCCCTTAATCTAATTCAGCATGAAAAAGATATTCTACTCCTAGTAGTACAATGACATACAAATATTTCCTTTCTTTAGGCGCCTCTTTTGTCTCTCAAAATAGAAAATCATAATAGACCCTAAAGATAAGACAAGAACAGAGCTTCTTAAATTCTTTCAGAAGGTAAAACAGATTCTGAAGATTCATCAGCCCTTTACACCTCCTACCTGATGACAAAGGAAATGAAAAAAATTTAAATCAAAATTAAAAGCACATTTTTGCCGGGCGTGGTGGCACACACCTGTAATTCCAGCACTTGGGAGGCTGAAGCAGGAGGATCCTTGCAAATCCGAGACCAGCCTGGGCTACAAAGTGAGCTCAAGGCCAGCCTGAACTGCATGATGAGACCCTACCTCAAAGAATAGGGCCAGGGATTTAGCTCAGTGGTGTAAACACCTGCCTGGCGGGTGTGAGGTTATGAGTCCGATTCCCAAAACCAAAAATAAAAATAAATAAATATATAAATAAAATAAATAAAAAAGCATATTCTAGACAACAAAACTACGCTACAATAATGCATAAATTGTAAAGACTCTCAAAAGAAGACTGAACCCCTCCAACTTGCAGGTAGGAAGTTAGCATCCAGCAAGCTCTAAGCCTGTACACCCTTGGGGATCTGTTCATGAGGTAGCCCTCACTTTGCTCCGGAGAAAGAGGCCTTTACTTACACTACACTGTGAATAATGCTCCCAGGGTTTATGTGATTCTATCGTCACCAAGTAAAATGACTACAAAGAGACCCGTGGCTCTGGGTCTCTTATATTTCTGATCTGTCTCAAACAAAACTTTCAGGTGTCGAGGGCATGGCCACTTACACTTTCTAACAATACTATTTCCCCATTTTTGCATATGTTGTTCCTTCTGCCTAGAATAACATTTTCCCATTGCTCAACTTGTAAACTCCTCTGAGATCTTGTGAGGCTTCCTTCTGGCAGACCTGCTCTAAGGTGCTGCCCCCCATTTGGGTTTCCAAAGCACTCTAGGCAAATCTCTTTCACAGCCCTTCCCACAGTGCATTCCCATTATCAATTCATAGCTGGGAGTGGTGGTGCACACCTGTGATACCAGTACCCTGGGAGGCTGAGGCAGGAGGATAGCAAATTCAAGCCCAAACGGACAACTCGGCTAGACTATCTCCACATAAAAAGGGCTGGGGATGCAGAGCAGTACACAAGCCCTGGGTTCAGTCCCAAACAGAAACACTCACTCATTATCAGTTCACAGAAGTTGGAGCTTTTTAAGGTGGGAATTATGATCCTTCTATTCCAGTATCCTAGTATAGCATAGTTCTTAAATTACAGCAGCAATTTATCCACAGGTCCACTGTAGTAAGAACTTAAAAGTTGCAAAATCAAGGTAAAATAACCATACCTTCTTTAAAAATCTTAAAAAATAGAGTCAAGAACAGCTGTTAAGAGAAATATTTCTGCACGCCAGTAATTCCCGCACTCGGGATAGAATGACAATGAGGCAGGAGGATTGCTGTGAGTTTGAGGCCAGCCTGAGCTATATAGGAAGATCCTGGCTCAAAAAACCAAAAGAAAAAAAGAGAGACAGAGAGAGACACACAGAGAGAATATTCCTACTGATGTTTTGCTCTCATTTTGTAATATGCTCGTATAGCAGTAACCAAAGCAACACTATTCAAGTGCTCAAAGAATATTATAATTTCTCCCAGACTAGGAGTAGTGGTACATGCCTGTAATCCCAGCACTTGGGAGGCTGAGGCAGGAATATCACTGTGAGCTAGCATGGGCTACATAATGAGTTTAAAACCAACCTCAAAATCCTGTCTCAAAAAGAAGAAAAAAAAATCTCATAACCTATTATCATCATCTATGAATCAGCTTTCTGTATTAGCTAGAATCTTTTTGTTCCCCTAGGAATTCCTGGGCAGACCTACAAGAAGTCAATGTTACCCTCCAAATCTAAAACCAATGGCTATAGAGAACCCTCAAAATGTCTTCCAACTCAAAGACTCATTTTTTGTTGTAGTTTTGTTTTTATTTTTTTGTTTTTTGAGGCAGTCTTACTAGGTACTTTAGGTTAGCCTTGAATTCACGGCAATCCTCCTGCCTCAGCCTCCAGAGGGCTGGGATTACAGGTGTGTGCCACCACACCTGGCTAGTCAAAATTCTTTTCTACTGGGGTGTGGTGGCACACACCTTTAATCCCAGCACTAGGAGGCTGAGGTAGGAGAAGTGTTGTGAGTTCGAGGCTGGCTTGGGCTACAACGTGAGCGCAAGACCAGCCTGAGCTACATAGTGCGACCCTGCCTCAAAAAACCAGGGCCAGGAGTTTTGCTCAGTGACTTAAGTACCTATATGGCAGGTGCGAGGTTGTGAGTTCGATCCCTGGTGCCACAAAAAAAAAAGTAAAAATCAAATGACTCACAACACACGTGCACCCCATAGCCACAGGTCCTGTAAGCCTGCAAGCCAGACACTACACCAACCAAAGCATTTGTAAAAATGGGTTGCTTCTTCATTTGCCCTATGCTTTACCAGATTCTATCAACCATAACCAACCCAAGAGCTGGTTTCCATATCATTCACACAACGAGATGACCAGTTAGTCTGCTTGGGAAGCAGGAGGTCTTGTTACCTTGGGAACTCTGGCTGAGCCGGGCTGAGGAGCGGGTGACACGGGCGGATCGTCGCGATGTGCCGTCGCTCTCGGAACTGTCTGTGTGCTCAAGATCTGTAGAAAAATCGGAATCTTCCGTTCCATCTGAACTACTGCCTGCATTCCTCTGCAACATCATAGATCCAGACATTAGCACAGAAGCAGTGACCCTGTGGGTTTTCATTAGCACTGGAAATAAAATGAACCACGATGCTGGAAACACCAAGTTCAAACCTAAGAAAGAACTCCACAAGCATTTCCCCTCCTTGCCCACACCAGCTTCCCTTTATTTGGGGCATTTAACTAGAACAACATACACACAGGAACGTTTGCTAAACAAATGAAAAAAATAAACGACCTCCTACTGTATTATCACTAATTATGAGCCAAGTCTATTTGGTGATCAGTTACACAATTGGAAATGAAGGGCCGGGGGTTTAGCTCAGCAGCACAAGGGCCTGCCTGGCAAGTGCGAAGTCGTGAGTTCAATCCCTGGTACCCAAAAACAAAAAACAAACTGGAAATGAAAGTACTCAACTCAAAATGGTCTGGCTGACATAAGCATGCAGAGAAAAAGTCCAAGGTAGTGTGAAAAGTGTTGGTAATAGGCCCCATTTAAAATATTAGTGGAAAGCCGGGCGCGGTGGCACACGCCTTTCATCCCAGCACTCAGGAGGCTGAGGTAGGAGGGGCGTTGTGAGTTTGAGGCCAGCTTGGGCTACAACGCAAGCGCAAGGCTGGCCTGAGCTACATAGTGCGACCCTGCCTCAAAAAAAGAAAAAAAAAACAGGGCTGGAAGTTTGGCTCAGTGGCTTAAGCGCCTGCCGTGGCAGGTGCGAGGTTGTGAGTTCAATCCCCAGTGCCGCAAAAAACAAACAAACAAACAAACAAAAAAACAGTCACAAAGCCATAAATAAAGACTACGTGATCAAGTCAGCATTAGCACTACATCAAACTGGAAAGCAAAGCGCACAGTGCTAAAAGCACTACTGAGCTTCTGTCCCTCAGCAGACCATCCACCGTGCAGCCACGCCCCCAGTCCTAACCTGGTTCTTTATTCAGTGAACTACTTTATTCTTAGAACTACTTGTGTTTGAAATTCACGTTTTTGGACTTTTCAAAAGGGGATATTTCACATACACCCTGCAAATAACGCTCCATAATCAGCCACATCAATATTTCTGCAGCAAAATATATAAATAATCATACTAAATGAGACACATATAAACTACAAGTAGACTCAGGATAGCTTGGGGACAGGCCTGGCACCAAACATGTTACTAAAAATCCCAGATTTTCAAGAATGCCTTGTATTTGGAAACTGCAGAAAGAAATGTGGAACAAGGCACCGATACTATTTCTGCATTTCTTAATCTAAAGGCCACCTACCAATTTAGGTCATTTTAGGAGACACTACAAGTGTAAATATTTAACTTAGAAAGCTTCTGTAAAGAGAAAAAACTTCTGCAGACGTGAGAAAAATACCACCAGATTTGCAGATATTTCATGAGCAATCTTTCCAAAAATGAGCAGAGACCCCAGAAAGAGTCACAGCAAATCTTTGGGATGAAAGGAGCCCTTAAAGTCACTTCATCCAATTACCCACATATGTGAATCGCTGACTTCTGACCCTGAACTACGCATATATTGAATTACAACTGTTCTAAAACTCTGGCTCTCCCATTGCCTGATGAGTGGCTTGGGGTACGCCAGTAGACTTCCGTGTGCTCAACTGCGAAAAAAAGATGAAGGCGTTCCTGCGTGATCCTTTAATCCTAGCAAGGTTTCTTTTAAATTTTACTAACTTTATAAGCAAATAATGGAGGATGCTGGCTTAGGCACAACAGCCCTGGGTGGGATCCCTCGGGAGTGGGCGCTGGTTCCCCATAAGCCACATCTCTGCTTTGTTGTGGCCCTACCTGGAAGCGAAGGCGGCACAACAAACCCCGCCTCTGCGTCTATAAGCATCCCCACCCGGAAGGGCGGGGACTCGGGCCATCCAATCAGGGCCCTGCTAAACCGCGCCCCCACGGGACAGACTGCCAAGTGTGGCCAATCAAAACAGGAGGGATCGTTCTCCACAGCCAATCGCAGAGTGCCGGGGCCGGGCCCAGACACCGCCCCCGCACGCGGGGAGGTGACCGTTGAGCCAAACAGGCGGCGTCACCAGCCAATCCATATGCTTCGAGATGTTTCATCGGCCAATTAACAATAAGAACGCCTCCGATCCAGGCAAGCAGAGGGCGGGAATAGTTGCAAGCATAGGCCGAGGCCAGGGTCGGGCCCACATTTTTCTGTCGGGTATGGTAGAAGAGAATAGAGGGTAGCTGAACTAGGTTTGGGGGAGCGGGAAGTTGGAACCTGACCACGGTGAGGCGTGGCCAACTGCGTCACGTTGCTCCGTCGACTGTTCTTAGAAACCGCCATCCCTCTTCTCCCATTTCTCACCTTCCTTCGCGGCATTGCCGGCGGCTGCGGCCCGACGGTTCCGATTCGGGCGGCGGCAGCAGCAGGAGGAACGGTGGCTCCGGCGGGCTCCGTGGCGGCCTCTGTAGCAGTCCCAACCCTGCGGACGATCCCAAGTGCCTCCTGCCTCTCAGCGTCTAGAGCTTTCTGCGCAGGCGCCGCGGGCTGAAGCGCTTTTTCCTTCACTTCCGGCTGGGGCTCGCGTCACGTGACGTTACCGGCCAGAGAGCGTTCTGGGAGGGTCTCTCCTTTAGGTGAAGCTGGCGAATGCCATTTTGGAAGTGGGCAGAAAGTGCCACCCATAGTAGAACCTTGGGCCAACCATGTTTAGTTAGGTGAGTGGCACCCTTTGTGGATGTGGGTAGCCATTCTTGTGTGGGGCAAAAGCCCAGCGGTTGAAGTTAACGGTTTTCATCATTATCTTGGGCAAAATTTCTCTTCCCGGTCGTGTTAATTTCTGGAGTCAAGGAAGGAAGCCCCCAGAATCCATCAGGTTGTCGAGATTTAACCCCTTCTTTGCCCGATTAAAGGATGTTTACGTTTCTTGTATAAACTCAAAAGTTGGGCAGGTGTATTTCGCACAAGAAAATTTATATTTTAAGTGCTATTCTTGTGTCCTTGAGGGATGGGAATGAGGATTTAAATTAGGAACGAAAGAGTGGCGATCGTCAGGAATGTTTCCTGTCTGGTAGAGGAGACATTGTCCTTGCCGCAAGCAAACAGCAAGTGAGTAGTTGTTCACGTTGCAGGAAGAGGCAGAGTCCTGCTCCAAAAGCTGTAGCTCCAGAGAATTCCCAGTTGAGCTCTGTGGCGAGCGCCCACCGCCTTACCCCAGTATGTGTGGGTTTCAGAAAGTGGGTGGTCGGAGGGGGGTTGTTTTCTATTTCTTGAATGTGAGGGTGCTTTACCAGAGTCAGAGAAGCGTGGAACCCCACTTAGCTCAAATGACCTCTGGATTCCAGATGCTTGCTTGAGCCAAGAGTTGGGGGAGGGAGAAAGAGGAAGGAACATTTTTAGTGAAGACAGAGCACGAAAGGAATGGATATTAACATAATAATGAAAGGGCCTAGGAAGGAGAAATTGGTCAATAATAATTAGGCCAGAAGAGCCATCAGAAAAGACTGGAAAATGGAGAGCAGGCCAGAGAAGTTAACTTCCCTAGAAGACTCGGGTGGAGCAAGCCCAGCTGGCTGGGATCCAGGCAAGGTCAGTCCCTGAATTAGGATCCTGGAGCCCAATATTAAACTTGAAGCAGTTAAGATGGAGATTTCTACCAGAAGTGGAGCTTAAAGGACAAAGCAGCTGAACATATGCTAGACAGAGGACTCTGAAGAGTTAAAGTTCCAGACCTTTAGCCAGCACTCATTCTCCTTGGGGATATCCTGGGCCATTGTTGACACAGGCAGCTTTTGTATTTAGTATTTAGCCTTTAGTGCTTAAAATAAATGCCTTTGATAGCTTGAGTGAATTGCTCATAACTTATTTGAAAATGGCTCATGTTTCTTTTTTTATCCCTTCAAACACCCATGCTTTGTTACCTCACACTTGCTGCTGCATTTGTGAGATCATTCTTGGATGTTCCCACTCCCTTAACTAGTGGTAAGGACGTCTTATATTAAGAGTGTATCTCAATTCTTCTATATCTTCCTAATAGTGCCCTATTTATGTTCTACCCACAATAAATACTTGCTAGTTAATTAGAATATCATTACCGTTTCCAGCATTGCAGAGATTCAGCATTAATCTCTTACAGTGGATTCTCTAACATTGCAGGTGACACTAAAGAGTTTACATTCAGAGCTGGATGTAGTGGCCCACACCTGTAATCCCAGCACTTGGGGGGCTGAGGCAGGAGGATCACTGTGAGTTCCAGGACAGCCTGGAATGCATAGCAAGACCCTGTCTCCAAAAAAAAAGTTTATCTGGGTGTGGTGGTGCACCCTTGTAATCCCAACACTCAGGAGGCTGAGGCAGGAGGATTGTTGCAAGTTTGAGACCAGCCTGGGCTACAAAGTGAGCTCAAGATTGTCCTGAACTGCATAGTGAGACCCTGTCTCAAGGGAAAAAAAAAAAAAAAAAGGTACACCTTCAACAAGGTGTGATGATGCATGTCTGAAGTCCCAGCTATTTTGGAGCCAAAGGAAGAAAAATTCCAAGTTCAAGGTCATCCTGGGCGATTTAGTAAGACCCTGTCTCAGAATAAAAAAGGACTGGGGCTATAACTCAGTGTGAAAGCCCAGAGTTCAATCCTCAGTATCAAAAAATAGATATAAAAAAAAGTTTTTTCTGGGTGTGGTGGTGCATGCCTATAACCCCAGCTTTTGGGAGGCTGAAGCAGAAAGATCACCTGAGTTCAAGGCTGGCCTGGGCTACATAGTGAGATCCTGCCTCAGACCTTGGGTTCAATCCCCAGTGCTGCGAAGGGAGGGAAAGAGTTTAGTTTTGCTTAGATATGGTTCTTATCCTTAGCATGTGCATAGTCTGTTGGAAAGATGAAAAAACTAGTACTGGTAGGATAGAAATAGGATCATTAGGAGAAAAATGTGTTCTTAAGAGGACAGTAGGCCAGCTAGGTACATTTAGAATGGAAAAACAACTATCATCTTTACTTTAGGGGTCATTTTCATCACTGCACAATAACAAGCAGGAGCTGTTGGCTTCAAAGCCTCTGTCCAGTGGCTCCTGCCCATTCTCATCCTCCGGACCACACGTGGGCACGAGCTGAAGTTTGCCCCACCTTTGCGCTTCTTCTCAGGCTCTTCATCCTGCTCAGATGCACCCCCCAATCTTCCTTAAAAAGATCTTTCTTCAGAGGCAGACATGGTAGGGCACACCTGGCGTCCCAGCACTTTGGTTTTTTTGTTTTGTTTTGTTTTTGTTTTGTTTTGTTTTGTTTTGCAGCATCAGGGATTGAACTCACAACCTTGCACCTATCAGGCAGGCGCTTAAGCCACTGAGCCAAACTCCTGGCCCTGGTTTTTTGAGGCAGGGTCGCACTGTGTAGCTCAGGCCAGCCTTGCGCTCGTATTGTAGCCCAAGCCGGCCTCAAACTCACAACACTCAACCTACCTCAGCCTCCTGAGTGCTGGGATTAAAGGTGTGCGCCACCATGCCCTGCACTTGGGCAGGTAAGAGATTCACAAGTTAGAGACCAACCTGGGCAGTTTAGACATAGTGAGAACTTGCCTCAAAATTTAACAAGAGTTTTTTTAAAAAAAGGACTGGGAGGGGCTGGAGGTTTAGCTTAGTGGCCCAAGCATCTGCCTGGTAAGCATGAGGTCATGAGTTTAATCCCTGGTACCAAAAAAAAAAAGAAAGGGCTGGGAATGTAGCTCAGTGCAGAGTTACTAGGTTTGATCCCCAGTATTGAAGGGGAGGATCTTCAGAAAGTCTCTGTATTTTTCTTTTTTGGTTTTTTGAGACAGAGTCTCACTGTAGTTCAAGCTAGCCTCAAACAGTGATCTTCCTGTCTCAGCCTCCCAAGTGCTGGGATTACAGGCATGCACCACCATGCCTGGCCTGCTGGATTTATTCTAAGGGAGTAGAGTATAATGATATATTGCACTGACTTACATACTTTCCCTTACATGATTCCCTGTGCACTCTGTTCCCTCCATCTCTTAAAGACAATAGGAACATAAACCCTGTTTGTTGTATGCATTGGTTCTACTAGTGTCCACCATAGGACCTTGATGTCATAGTTTGTCTTAATTACTTTCTCATTGCTGGGACACCGTACCTGATACCCACAAGTCAAAGGAGGAGGGGTCTGTTTTGGCTCATAGTTTGAGAGGTTCGGTCCATAGTCACCTGGCACTAAGGTAGGGCAGCATGGTAGAGGGGCCTGGCAGGTGAAGCATAGTGGTGCACAGCACGCAGAAGCCTGAGTCAGGAGAATCACCGTGAGTTTGAGGCCAGCCTGGGCTTCATAGCGAGTCCAAGGCCAGCCTAGACTACCTCATAGCAAGACCGTGTCTCAAAACAACAGCAACCAAACCAGGGAGAGCATGGGGGAGGAGAAACAGTTTGTGACATGGCAGGCAGGAAGCAGCAGCCGGTCAAGGGAAGAGGAGCCCTCTACTACTGAGCTGCCTCTGCAGCCCTCTTTAGAGGATTTTTTATTTTGGAACAAGGTCTTCCTAAGTTGCTCGGGCTGTTCTCAGTCTTGCCATCTTCCTGCCTCTGCCTCCCAAGTAGCCGGAATTACAGGTGTCTACCTAGCTGGACAAGTGGCTAAACTTTTATGTGCCTTAGTTTTCTCATCTGTGAATTGGGGGACACCTCACAGGTCGTTGTAAGGAATAAAGGAGGTGAGTGTTGTAAAATACTCGGCAAAGTCCCTCAGGCAGTTAGTGCTCGGTAAGTGACTATTGTCACTTATACTCCAGGCAGCCTAGGCATGGCCATCATATCCTAATGTTTGTGACTCTATCTTCACGTGGCCTCAGTATTGGGTTGCTTTTGTCTGTTTGACCTCCCTTGGCTTAGCAACACAGAGTGCCCCAGGCATTATACAGCAGGCTTTGAGTCACACCAAGATAGACAAAAGACCGTCTTCCTCCTGAAGGAGCTTCAAGCCCAGCAGGGATGACAGGAAGCCCAGATCCCAAACACGTGGGGCAGTAGAAGGGTGAGTAAGGCCCAGTGGTGCAGAGGAAGAAGTGGAGTGGTTCATCTGGAAGGTTTAGGGAGAGTGAAGGTTCTTAGAAGAAGTGAAGCAAGGGTCAACTTTATGGAATGAATTTTTGTCACTGGATATGGAAAAGATGACTTTCCATGCAAGGGAACTGAGTCAGTGTGGTGGGTTTGAGATGCTTGCTAGAAAAGGTATGAGCCTGTTGTTGGGTGTCAGTTTGCGCACAACCCTCAGTGTCCTGCTAAGGCAACTGGACTCCGGGTGGCAAGCTCTCCCTCCCTCCCTCCCTCTCTTCCTCTTTGCCTCTCTCCCTCTTTCTTTTCCTCCCTTCATCCATCCCTCCCTTCCTTCCTTCCTTTCTTCCTTCCTTCCTTCCTTTTCTTCTTCTCTTTCTCCTCTTTTTCCTTCTTCTTCTTCTTCTTTAAACAAAGTCTTGCTATACAATTCAGCCTGACCTTGAACTCACTAGGTAGCCCAGGCTGGCCAGGAACTCACAGCAATCCTCCTGCCTCAGCCTCCCAAATACTGAGATTATAGGCACGCACCACCACCACACCTAGCATGATGGGCAGTTTCTGAAGGACTTAAAGCAAAGAGTTCTCATTATCACACTTGCATTTTAGAGATCTCTTTCTGGCATCTGTTAGGGGAACGTTCAGGGTGGCAGGGAGACACAAGGCAAGTGATTGGCTAAAATGATAACCTTAGCCAGAGATGAGGGGCAGCTGAGATGAGCAGTGATGGTGGGGACAATCTTCATGTGTGCCCTTGTGTATCTTCTTACTTCAGTCTGTGTCTTGTCTCCCCAGTTACATTTGTAAGCTCCCCAAATGATCTCTCAACTCCCTTTCAAATGTTCCTTCGCCAGTGGAATGTTAGGTCCCACAGTCCAACTACAGTTGTAATTGTTCTTGTTTTCTTCAAAGGCCTGGGAGCTCCTGGAGGCTAGGAACCTTGCTCGGTGGGCAGCACTGTCTCCTGCTTCTCCCTTGCTGCTTGGTGCCTGAAAGGGCTCAATAAACAGGGTGGCACTGAATTCACTGTTCCTGACCCCGCTGGCCCGTGTTGGCATGATAAAGATCTGCACGGAACCAGCCTCCTCTCACCTGTAATTCTCTTTCTAACCAGCATGGGCCTGGGCCAGCTGGGAGTGATGTTGCCTCCATATGCACAGAGCTGCCTTGTAAGGTTGGGAAACGGGAATGAAAACATGCCTGGCCTTCTCAAAACAGTGCCAGGACATAAGGACTCATTTCCTAACTTTTTTTCCTTTGGTACCAGGGGTCATGACCTCATGCTTACCAGGCAGGCGCTTATGCCACTGAGCTAAATCCCCAGCCCTCATCTCCTAACCCCTGAATAAAAGTTTTGGCCTAGTCTCTGTTGCTTTGGGAGAATCCCATGCTGATGGTTGCTGACACGGCCACGATTTGTATTAAAATCTGTTCATTTATAGCGGCTTTAAAAATAGAGAAGAAAGCTAGGCATGGTGGCATACACTTATAATCCCAACAGGCTGAGGCAGGAGGACCACTGTGAGTTCGAGGCCAGCCTGGGCTACAAAGTGAGTTCAAGGCCAGCCTGAACTGTATAGTGAGACCCTGTCTCAAAAAGACAAAAAAAAAAAAAAAAGAACTAGGATTGAAAAAAGAGAAAGAGTGAGAATAGAGAAAAAGTTGGGTGTGGTGGTATACACCTGTCATCCCAGCACTCAGGAAGCTGAGGCAGGAGAGCCGTGAGTTCAAGGCCAGTCTGGGCTTCATAGTGAGTTCAGGGCCAGCCTGAACTATGTAAGACCCTGTATCAAAAAACAAACAAACAAAAATAAAGTCAGCACAGTCACTAATGGACCCTCCTCCCTTCTCTTGCTGGGTGTGGCCCGGCAGACCTCTTACCTTGGGGCCCTTGTTAATGTGCTTCTTGCCTCCCCCAGCCCACCTGGGAGAAGTTACTGGATAGATCCCTGCAGGCTCAATCACCGCTCCCCGCCTCTGCAGCTGGGGTTATAAATAACCACCAAAGCTAAACAGTCAAATAACCACATTTTGAAAATTGCTTTAAAAAAAAAAAATCACTCTGGCCTGCCTCGGTAGCGGCTCTTCTCCCAGCCCTCTTCTCCTCCTCCTCCTCCTCCTCGTCTCCCCGCCCTGCACTTATTCGCCTCTCTTCCCTGGTCCACACCCCCCCGGGGGACTCTGCCTGAGCACAAAACTGTCTCAAGATGAAGACATCCTTTTCCATATTTGACGGGGCCAGAGCCCTCCAGGGCTGTCGTTATAGTTACACAATGTTGTTATGGCAGCAGAGGCCTCAGGGCAACATATGTTCCTCGGTGTAATTGGGTTTTCTTTCACAGACTGTCTCTCCCCGGGCTCTCAGTGCCCAAACTCACTTAACCAAGAAGCCCAGGGAATTGCCGTTATGGATGGGCCTTCATTTTTTCCCCCCAGCAAAACCAATTCCTCTTTATTCCCAAGGACAGAATGGATCCAGGACCCACAGACTGAGATTGTTTTAGATTGCAGGCATGTTCCTGGAGCCACTGAACACGCATTTCCTGAACTTCTGATGTGTGCTAGGCATTGGGCGGACAGCTGTCAAGGCAACGTGAGGAAGCCGACATGGTCCTTTGCTGTCGATTTAGAGCAAGTGTGTGTGGGAGACGGTGGGGGGCATGACTTTCACCAGCCCTCGGCCCCCTCCACTTTGTCAAAACTACTCGCTCAGTGTCATAACACAAAACAAAATTTTGATCTTTCAGCTTACCATTACCATAAAGCAATTTTTATTATTTAATGTAGTCTTCCAATTGTTCTCCACTTGTATACTTTTTTTTTTTTTTTGAGACAGGGTCTCACTATGTAGTTCAAACTGCCCTTGAACTCACTCTGTAACCCAGGCTGGCCTTGAACTCTCGACAAGCCTCTCCTTTCAGCCCTGTGAGTGCTGGGATTGCAGGTATATGCCACTACACCCAGCTCTCTTGTTTTTATTTATGCCTCCTACATATTGCTTTATTTCTTTCCTCCCAAACACCACTAGTTCGAGGACACCAATTTAAATTCTTGCTCCCAGAACTGTTACTATTTTTTTAAAAAATCTTGTGATATTAATAAAAATGAAACTTATACCTCAAAAGGGTTTTGATTTTATTTTTAGCGATGTTATACTCTAATCATCTGTGTGTTTGTTTCCTTTTCTGTGAAATCCTACTCATTGCTAATTTTGCCAGTGGGGTCTTGATGTTTTTCTTTTAAATATGAATGAGAAAAGCAAAGATAGAGAAATGCAGTGCCCAAGTCATACTCAGTTACAAGGTCAGCGGGTTTTTTTTGTTTTGTTTTGTTTTGTTTTTTTGCGGCACCAGAGATCGAACTCACAGCCTCGCACCTGCCAGAGCAGGCGCTTAAGCCACTGAGCCAAACTCCCAGCCCTAGTTTTTTGAGGCAGGGTCGCACTATGTAACTCAGGCCGGTCTTGCGCTTATGTTGTAGCCCAAGCCAGCCTCGAACTCACAGTGCTCCTCCTACCTCAGCCTCCCAAGTGCTGGGATTAAAGGCATGCGCCACCACACCCGGCAATAGTCGGCGTTATAAAGAAGACAGGACATTCACTGCATAATTGTTTCTCTAGTATTTTCTGCTTCCTCTCATCCTTTGGCCTCCCAATTACACTTAGTGGTGAATTCTGTCAATTAAACTTGACAACTGGAGGTGGTGGCGCATGCCTGTAATCCCAGCACTTGGGAGGCTGAGGCAGGAGGATTCTCAAGAGTTTGAGGCCAGCCAGGGCTACACAGTGGTATGTTTACCATTGAGAAAGAGTGAGATTGTGACCAGAATGTATGGATGATATGGATGAAGATGGTGAGGCAGGTGGTGTCTTACTCCAGAAAGTGTTGATGGGCTCACTTTGGTTTTTTGTTTTGTTTTGTTTTGTTTTTGGTACCAGGAACTGAACTCGTGACTTCACACTTGCCAGGCAGGCTCTGTGCCGCTGAGCTATATCCCCTGCCCATGATGGGCCACTTTGAAAGCCATAGTCAGCTGGGCATGGTGATGCACACCTGTAATTCTAGCACTCGGGAGGCTCAGGCAGGAGAACTGCTGTGAGTTTGAGGCCAGACTGGACCATGTAATCGAATTCAAGGGCAGCCTGCACTACACTGCGAGACCCTGTCTCCGGAGGAAAAAAAAAGGAGCTGTAGTTAGCTGGGCATGGTGGCACACACCTGTAACTCCAGTATTTTGGGAGGATGAAGTAGGAGCATTTTAAAAGTTCTGAGCTCGGCCTGGGCAATTTGGGCAATTTAACGATTTAGTAAGACCTGTCTCAAAATAATTGTTTTACCTGGGTGTGGTGGTGCACACTTATGATCCCAGCTCTTGGGTGGCTGAGGCAGGAGGACCATCACAAGTTCCAAGCCAACCTGGGCTCTATAGTGAGTTTAAGGTCAGCCTGAACTACATCGGGAGACCCTGTTTCAGTAGGGGTGTAGCTCAGTGTCCTGGGTTCAAGTCTCCATTCTGAGGGAGAAAAGTGTCCCTGTCCTTCATGGCCATGAGAACCTCAAACAGAGTTCTGTGGACACCATTTTTCTGGTGAAGTGGGAGGAACTAAAAGTTTTCCCAAACCAATCACTGGTGGATGAAAAATGACCTTGCATCCTGCCATTTGTAAAATTCTGCTGTCTATTTGTTGAAAGATGCTTTTCCAGGCATGGGGACTAAGAACGAGTCCCCCTGAGTCACTGACACATGTTGACCCAAACTCCCTTGTGAGTGACTGTACCCAAATGTGAATCGACTGGCCAGCGCGAGGGATGCAAGCCACAGGAAGCACAAGCACTTCCGCCACTTACCGCAGACGAGTCTGTGCCTAGGCCAAGCCCACACCCTGGCTCTTCTGGCCATGCTCTCACCAGCGGAGGTTCCAGCCCAGGCTCCAGGCTTGCGGGTCATTTTCTCTCCAGCCTGGAAATGACATGAGGATGAGTGGGCGCCTGGTCATTTTGTTCCCGGCCCAGCCTTGCCAGCAGATGTCACTGCACCAAACCACATACTCTGAAGAGATGTCCAGGAGCAAAGAAACAGCATCTGGGGCTGAATCCAAACCCTGGTTCTCATGGCCCGTCCACCAGTATCCTGCAAACTGAGAAGGGGATGAACATATACAACAGTACGGCAGCCCAAGCCACCAGGGCGAGCCCCAAGACTCCAGGCAGGGTCGGAACTCTTTCTCCAGCGGCCTCCCCAGATAGAGCATGGAGCACAGCTGCTGCAGGAAGAGGGTAGGGCTACCAGACCACTTTGTGTGTGTGTGGGGGGGTGCATATGATAGAGTTATCTAGGCACAGGAATGGGGTTATCATTTTGAGGTTGTTCCAAACGCCACTGTGAAGCTGATACCTCGGGCAAAGAACTCCACCCATCCTCCACCCTGTCCCTGGGTCCCTTGCCTGAAGGCTGTAAACTGGGGCTGAGCCATTGGTGGGGGGGAGAGGGGCTGCCTTTTTTGCCAACCAGGGATTGCCACCTGGTGCCAGGGCAGCAGGAAGGTTCCTAGCAGTTCCAACTGTCGTAACCATTCCTTCAAGACCAGTGGAAATGGCATTATAATGTACCCGAGGGAGAAGCTACTTCTGGCTCTCCTGGAAGGGTGTCCACAGTGAAGAGAAGCCCGCCAGTCCTGCAGTGAGAGTTCTGGCCAGTTCTCTGGACCCATCCCACACTGCCCTGTGCCGTGGCCTCTGTGATCTTGCTACCGTGCCTGAGGGCGCGTGGGTGCCTTCTATCTCAGGGCCATTCCAGGGCCTGTTCTTCCCTGGTACCCGCTTCACCTCTTTCCACTTATCTTGCAGATGTCAGTGCAAATGTCATTTCCCTCAGGAAACCCCTCCTGAGACTTCCAGACCAGATCAGGGTCCCCACATGTACACTCTTTTTTTTTTTTTCAAAAAAAATTTTTTTTTTGGTATCGGGAATCGAACTCAGGACCTTGTGCTTGTCCATAGGCAGTGTGTGCTGAGCTAGATCTCCAGCCTCACTCCTGCCCCACCATTCTCTACTCTATGGGCACTTGTCTCAGTCTGCAGTTATATATTCATCTGTGGTCCCTTGAGTTCTTTGCTTTCTATTTCCCTCAACGTCCACCCCAGATGCTAGGTCCCACGAGGACTGTGTCCACTTTACCACTGCATGCCCAGCGCCTCACAGAGTGTCTGGTGCTATTGCAATAGGGGCTCATTAACTAAGGGATGTGTGCATGAACTCAAGTGCACAAAGGTACAAGTGGGTTCCCATAGTGTGACGCACATCCATACAGTATTCGCATATGAAATATAGCGTCTAAGGGCTGGAAGTCTGGCTCAGTGGCTTAAGCGCCTGTCTGGCAGGCTCAGGTTGTGAGTTTGATCCCTGGTGCTGCAAAAATAAATAAATAAATAAATAAAAATAAAAGAAATGTAGCGTCTAATTCTGGTTACTCTACCTGCTAAGGAGGACATATCAGAGCCCAAAGAAAATCTTCCAGATTGGTCAAAGTGAAGGTTACCATATGAGGCAAATGAAAGAGATTATGGAAAGATGGAGGCTGAGGTTATGATCCCTGTAGAGACTGCAGATTCATTTACCTAATCCCAAAGGTCATCGCAATGGGAAGTCATTTGAAAACCACCCAGCAGACTCCCTGGAGAGAGGTATACATTCGTGTGTCACTCCCAAACTGAGCATGATGCCTGGCACATAGTAGGGGTTCAAGAAATGCATGTTGAACTATTTGGTTGTTAAAGCTTTAAGGATATAGGCTCAACCTAGGGATAAGAGTATGCAATTATTCACTTGGGAAACTCCAGAGGCAAAAAAAAAAGACAAGTATGAATAGGGTGGAGAGGAGTTCCTTTACATGCATAGACAATAGCTAAACAATGGACTGTTTCAGGGACATTAGGGCTATTCAAGGCCCATCCCTTGACCTTTTGAGACCATCCTTATGAAGAGCAGTTACCGCGCACGCTCACAAAACGCATCTTGTTTCTACCAGCAGGGGCCAAATTCTAAACTGCGTAAATCACTGACCAGTCTCACCCTAACCCAGATCTCAGTGCCATCACCTTCTCTGCCCTCTGCACTCTTGGGCACAGGGTCCATGGGTCCTTTGGGCATCTCCTACCCTGTTTACCACCACAGAAGGGGAAATCCCAGAAGGTGGTGCCCTTCAGTCTTGAAGTAAAACCGACTGCATCTCTCAGGGCAACCAGTGCCCGGACCTGGTATTCCTGAGTCCACAGCAGGGAGGCCATTAGCCTTGCTCCCAAGAATCCCTGCAACCAGCAATCCCTGGCATTTAGCCTTCTATCCCTGGCACTTAACCCCCTGGCCCCATAAGAAGGGACCTTTCAAATGGTTTTTCTTGGAGCCATGGAGGGTTCAAAAGAATTCTTGTACATTTAAAAAAATAAATCCTCCCAAAACAAGAGCTGTTGGAGCTGCCCAACCTCACTTCTTCCCTCTCCCAGCGAGGTGGAGTTTAAAGAAAAGGTTGAAGATTTGGTCTTAACGTCCATTAGCCTTATTCCAGCCAATTCCACTGGTGTTGCACAGGGTGGTGAAAGAGTCCTGGGCCCCAGGAAGGGTGAAGGCTGCATCCTGGCTCAAAGCTGGCCTGAGGGCACAGGTACCATGGCACTCGGCTTGACCATGGCGCTTTGCCTGACCATGGTGTGCTGCTGCTCCATGGAAATGCGTCTGAGGCCTTTCCCCTTTGGCTTCCCACCCTACACCTTCCCGCAGCCTGTAAATCACCGAGTTTTAAGCAGTCCCCTGCCTCCTGTGCCTGCCCCAAGGCTGCCTGCCAGGCCGAAGCCGCAAACTAAGCATCCAGAGAGGAGAGAATGGGCCGCAGGCAGGGGCGCCCATCACTTAGCAGCCGGGGCAGCGGCCATGCCCTTCCTGCGGCATCATGCCAGGCTGGGCAGGGGCTGCAGCCCGAGTTTTCTAGCACCGGAGAGTACAGTCTGCCAAGAGTTCTCCTCCTTTGGTCGCCCCACCACGGAGGTGGGGGGACAGAGTCAGGGGCTGAGTCCTGTTTTCTTTTCATCTTTCTTGGTTGTAGAATTAAAGCACACTTCTGCTCCTGGGTAGATTCTTACCTCCTCTCTCACCAAATCCCACCTAAGGTCTCCTCTAGTGGCTTCTCTTTTGATCCCCACAAAGAGCTTTCTCACTTGTTGTGACACGCTACTGGTCTTTCGGGTTTTTTTGCTTTGTTTTGTTTTGTTTTGTTTTGTTTTTTGTTTTTTCCTTTTCTTTTTTTGTGGGGGAGGCACTCTCTTGCTGTATAGCTCTTGCCCCAGCCTCCTGAATGCTGGGATGACAGGTGTGTGCCTTCATTCCTGGCTACTACTGGCCTTTCTTTCTTTCTTTCTTTCTCTTTTCGTGAGTTCGTGCTGGCCTTGAACTCTGTGCCACAATGCCCGGTTTACTACTGGCATTTCTTAAGAGTTCCTGCAGGCTTGCTTAAAGGCCAGCACTGCCCTGCCACCGCCTTTTCATCTTTTTCTGGTTTCTCCTTAATGGGACTCCCCACCCCTTCCTCTCTCCCCCACCTCCCCTACTTCTCACCTTCCCCAGACTAGGAAGCTTGGAGGAAAGAGACCGCATTGGGCTGCAGGCTGGCGAGGGCAGGCAGAGACACACTAATGCCTTCGTGAAGCTCAGCTCCCATTCTGGGGACAGTTAGGCACTGCCAAACTCACCTCCATTGTTTCTGAGCAATAGAGACACAATCAGTTGCAAAGAGCTCGGGGCTGGGGGCACATGACATACCTAGCCTGGCCAGTATTCCTAATTCTGACCCCTAACCCCTGGGTCCAGGAGTGGACCCCCCAGGTCTGAGTCCCTCCGACTCAGCACATTGAACCCTTCAGTGGTCAAAGTGCACAGTCTTTGAAAGCAAACCCTGTTGCTTCTACCACCCACTGTCTGCTCTGCAGCCCGTTTCCTAGCCTCTCTCGGAAGGCTCAACCTACTGTGCTGCTGTACAGGGTAACTGTGGAGAAAGCAGAGTAGTTCCGTGCGATCATGTGTGCCCGTTGCTTAGCTTATAAGGAGTACACACCAAGTGGAATCTTCCTCCATCCCGCGTCATGGGGGCACCGGCCTCCCTTCTTTCCTTCCTTCCTGGAGCCCTGAAGTTACAGTCTCCACAGGTGAGGGAGGCTCCTTGGGCTTTTGGCAGAAGGCAGCCAGTCCCGCACCCACCCACCCACCCACACACACACAGGTTTCTTCCTTACCTGGGAAGAATTCTGGATTGAGTGTTTTAGGGCCAAGAAGTTAGACACAATTGGTGTCTAAATCTGGACTCAGTATTCAGGACCAACCTTTAGGAGACCAGAGAATTAGATGGTGCTTTTGGGCGGGACTTCCAGAGAAGGTGCCAACTTTTGTGATATTATTAGAGTGGCATAGAAGAAGCAAAGCCGGGGGCTTCCTAGCCCAGCAGAATACAGGCTACTTTGTAGACTATCACCAGGCATTTGCCAAAGTTGAATGGAAGCCAGGGTCACAGAGGCCACTGGTGGAATGTACTGGAATATTCCAGGCCCTTCCTTTCCACAACAAAACCCCTGAAGGCACTGAGCCATTGGGGCTTCCAGAATTGGGTTCAGGTTCTGTACCCTGTACATGCACGGCAGGAGAAACCACCTCCTCTGAAAGGAACGCTGTTCTGAGACGCCACCAAACTGCTGATTGGAAGGCGCATCAATCCAGCCTTTGGGGACTTTGTTGTTAGAGACTTGGCTGCCAAGGCCATTTTGTTGAACCAGAGCCATCGTGTGGAATAGATGTGTTGGGTACAGGAAATCCACAGGAAGAGCCTGGAATAGACCTCATTTAGTCAGGACTGAAGTGTTGGCTAAGATGTAATCAGGCCTCATTTCTTCAGTCAGTGGCCGATTGACAGAGTTGCTAATGTCAGAGATCCTCACTGGCACACATCTCTCCCAAAGCCCTCTACCTAATTCAGTGTTTTTGTTTGTTTGTTTGTTTGTGGCACCGGGGATTGAACTCACAACCTCGAGCCTGCCTGGCTCTAATTCAGTGTTTATAATTCTTTTTACTTAAGGAGGAAGCCCAAAATGATTTTTAAGAAAAGGAAGCCGGGCGTGGTGGCGCACGCCTTTAATCCCAGCACTCGGGAGGCTGAGGTAGGAGGAGCATTGTGAGTTCGAGGCCAGCTTGGGCTACAACGTGAGCGCAAGGCCGGGCTGAGCTACACAGTGTGACCTTGCCTCAAAAAACCAGGGCCGGGAGTTTGGCTCAGCGGCTTACGCGCCTGTCAGGCAGGCGCGAGGTTGTGAGTTCAATCCCTGGTGCCGCAAAAAAAAAAAAAAAAAAAAAAAGAAGAGGGCTGGGGTGCAACTCAGTGGTAGAGCACTTGCTTAGCATGCATGAGGCCATGGGTTCCATTGCCACCACTGCAAAAAAGAAGAAAGAGAAGAAGGAGAAGGAGAAGAAGAGGAAGAGGAGGAGGAGAAAGAAGATGTATCAGGTTTCACAAACCTGGGGGCTTCCTTGCTTTTAGTCTGCAGGAACTTTATCTATCTATCTATCTATCTATCTATCTATATTTATTTATTTATTTGTTTATTTTGGTCTTTTTGAGACAGGATCTTACTATGTAGTTTAAATTGCTACCGTCTTAAATTTACTTTGTAGACCAGGCTGGTCTTGAACTCACAACGATCCTCCTGCCTCAGCCTCTCAAGTGCTGGGATCACAGGCATTCGTGACCACGCCTGGTTTATCTTTATTATTTTAATGTATTTTTTGTTTTTTTGAGACAGGGTCTTGCTATGCAGTTCAGGCTGGCCTTGAACTCACTATGTAGCCCAGGCGATCCTGGATCCTCCTGCCTCAGCCTCCTGAGTGTTAGTATTACAGATGTGCACCACCACACCTGGCTAGTCTGCAGGAACTTTAGCCTTAAATTTCAAGAGTGATCAGAGATACTAGTTGGAGAAACAATCAATTACTTAACTAACTGACACTGAATTTACATCGTTGGATATAGTGGTTTACCCTAGTTGCTAACAGGAGATAACATGGCTCATAGATCCCTTTGGTCGGGATAACAGATGTAAAATGCCCTAGGAGAAATTATAATGTTACCTACAAACTAGTGTGAAATAACAGGTTTACAGGAGCATGGCCAAGGCAGAAGGGTCACTGTGAGTTTAAGGCCAGCCTTGACTACATAATAAAACCTTGTCTCAAAGGAAGGAAGGAAGAAAGGAAGGAAGGAAGGGAAAGAGAAAGAGAAAGAAAGAAAGAAAGAAAGAAAGAAAGAAAGAAAGAAAGAGAGAGAGAGAGAGAGGGAGAGAGAGAGAGAAAGAAAGAAAGAAAGAAAGAAAGAAAGAAAGAAAGAAAGAAGAGAAAAGAAAGAAAAAAAGAAAGAGAAAAAAAGACAGAAAGAAAGACAGAGCCGGGCATGGTGGTGCACGCCTTTAATCCCAGCACTCAGGAGGCTGAAGCAGGAGGGTTGTGAGTTTGAGGCCGGCTTGGGCCAACACGAGCACAAGGCCGACCTGAGCTACATAGTGCGACCCTGCCTCAAAAAACTAGGGCCGGGAGTTTGGCTCAGTGGCTTAAGTGCCTGTCTGGCAGGCACGAGGTGGTGAGTTCGATCCCCGGTGCCACAAAAAAACAAACAAACAAACAAACAAGTGAGCTCAAAGCCATCCCGAACTGCATAGTGAGACCCTGTACCAAAAAAGCTAAAAAAAAAAAAAAAAAAAAGAGGAAAGAGCTACAAACTGAACATGTAAATCTTGAGAAAACCATTAGTATCTGACAAGGTCCCTTGAGGAACATTTGGAGAAAGCAAAATAAAACTAGAAACTGAAGAAAATAGTGGTGAAGAAGATGGAGTTGCAGGGAAGTGAAATCTCGTTTACCCCACACACACAAATCGAGTGAGAATTTGTAGGGTTGCTTTGCAGTCATTGATTGCAAAAGTCCCTCATAGATAACATTTTTGACTCTTAAAATAAACTTTGGAGCCTATGTCCCCTCAGTCTAAAGGAAATCTAACACAGACCAATTTGCAAATCATGTGTCCCTTCTGTTATAATTAAAATGTCCTTTTTTTTTTTTTGTGGCACTGGGGATCAAACTCACAGCCTCATGCCTGGCAGACAGGCACTGAGCCAAACTCCCAGCCCTAGTGTTTTGAGGCAGGGTCGCACTATGTAGTTCAGGAAAATGTCCTTTTTAAAAAAAAAAATTTTTTTTTTGTTTTTTTGAGACAGGGTCTTGCTGAGTAGTTCAAGCTGGCTTTGAACTCACTATGTAGCCCAGGTTGGTCTCAAACTTTTGGCAATCCACCAGCCTCCACCTCCTAAGTGTTGGGATTACAGGAGTGCACCACTATGCCCAGCTCTCTGCTCCAAAGACTTTCATCTCTGGGGTTGGGGGTGCCTGGGAAAGTGGATGTGGGAGGTTCCCTTGACACTCGCTGGCTCCTCCAGGAGCCCGAATCACACATACAATGGAGCTAGAGTGTATTTCATCCGTTTTTCTGTGAGGTCACATTTTTGTACTGGTCACCGTGCTAGATTATAGGATGATGACAAAGACATAGCTGTAATCCTTACAAAGCTTTTTGATTTTTAAAAATGAGAACTATCAGCCTAGGTATTCTTGAGACACATGGTCCATCTCCCATAATGACCTTTTAGTAACATTAAGGGGGCAGGTGTATTTGTTTCCTGGAACTGTTCCCTTAAAAAGATTAATAAGGTCATCAAGTATGGTGGCAATAATCCCAGGTAGTCAGAGGCCGAGGCAGGAGGATTGTAAATTCGAGGTCAGCTTGGGCAATTTAGCAAGATTTTGTCTCAAAATAAAAATAAATGAACTGGGGGATGTAGCTCAGTGACAGGGCAGAGTGGTTACAGCACTTGCCTAGCATTTGCAAAGCCCCAGGTTCAATCTCCAGTACTGCAAAAATAATAATGAATTCTTGGGAGACTGAGGCAGGAGTATTACAACAAGTTTGAGGCCAGCCTGGGCTACATAATGAGTTCAAGGCTAACCTGAGCTGCATAGCAAGACCCTATGTCAAATAAATAAATAAATAAATAAAAATAATATTTTAAAAAGCAAATAAAGATTAACAGTGTCTGCCACATGTCCACATATAATGGATCTCTCATTCCTTATACTTTTATTTTAAAAAGTGTAATCAAAGTATAACTTACATTCAATACGATCTACCCATTATAGATGTGGAATCCTACATTGTTTTTCTTTTGTTTTTAGTTAACTTCTAGAACTGTGAACCAACATCACATTCCAGTTTAGGAACATTCCACCACCCCAGCAAGTTCTGTTGGTTCTGTTTGCAGGTAATCTCTACTCCCAGCCCCAGCCCCAGGCAAGCACTCATCTGCTTTCTGTCTCTATAAATTTGCCTTTTCTGGATATTCTGTATACAAAGATCATGCAGTTGTGGTCTTTCGTGTCTGGCTTCTTTCACTTAGCATAATGTTTTCAAGTTCTAGCTATGTTGTAGCATGCATCAGGATTGTGTTCCTTTCTATCGATAATGGTATTCCATCTAAATTCTTGTAAAAGTCATTTATGTGTTTGGACAACACTATCCAGAATGCAGGAGGCCTGGTTCCTCTCATTCTCTGAGTGGCCTTTGGCAATTTTTTCCCTTGTCTGGGTTTTCGTTCCTCCATTCCATCATGACCTGAGAGGAACGAATCATATATATATCTTTTTTTTTTTTCCCTGTCTTTTTGAGAAGGGGTCTCACTATGTAGTTCAGGCTGGTCTTGGACTCACTTTGTAGCCCAGGCTGGTCTCAAATTCACAGCGATTCACCTGCCTCAGCCTCCCGAGTGCTGTGATTACAGGCGTACACCACCATGTCCCTCCTGAATCATATATATCTCTACCGTCCCTTCCAGTTATTTTCTTTTAAGAATCTATGTGCTTTTTGAGGTCTGGCACTAAGCCCAAAATTCTAGAATTTTAATGTTTCTCTTCCCACATTTCCTCTGGACCTGTCAGAAAATTTCCGCCGTATCATTATTATTAAGGTTGAGGCCCCATCATCTTTCAAAAGCTATGATTAAAAAAAAAAAAAAAAGCTATGATTTAACAAGAAAATTGGATTCCCACTGAGAGCAACAGGAAAGCTAAGGAGTGAAGGCAGGAGCAAGCCAGAGGGCTGACCTGACCTGACAGAAGGAGGCAGGAGACCGTGGTGGGCCACTGCAAGGCACAAGTCGTGTCTGAAAAAGCCTCGGAGGTCAAAATCCAGGCCAGCTGGTTACCCTGGGAGTCACAGGCAAGGGTTTCAGGGAGAGGGCAGCTACCAGAACAGAGGTGCTAAGGGATCGGACCCCCTCCCTCCCCTGTTCCCGTAACCTCATTCCCTCCGCACGCCTCCTTCCCAACCCCGCTCAGGATGCTGCGCTCCTTCCGTTCTGACCCCATTTCCTCAGGATCTCGTTCCCTGCTTCCCCGAGGAGCTGGGCCTGACATTTCAGACAGAGGCTGAGCAGAGGAGGTAGGTTGGAAACAGGCACTGTGCACCTTCGTCATCTTCTTTGCTGTTTTATGATTTTGGAACGAGGGGGCCAAAGACATAAGTGCACGGACATTTACCCAGAACTTCAGAGACAGGCCCCCAGGGACCAGGGAGTATCAACATTTTAGTCTTTTTTTTTTTTTTGCACAGGGAATCAAACTCAGGACCTTGTGCTTGGCAGGCAGGCACTTTGCCATTAAGCTAAATCCTTGACCTAAGACTTTAGTCTTTGTTGAGCAGTTGCTACTGGTTATCATATCTTGGAGGGTACAAATTCAGGGGTTTTTTTGGTACTGGGAATCAAACTCAGGACCTTGTGCTTGCCAGCCAGGCGCTTACACCTCTGAGCTATATCTCCAGCTCTGGAGGGTACAGATTTGGAACTCCCTTTCTCACGATTTGTAGTGGCATAAATGGGCACGTAGAGCAAGATTCAGGATGTAGGGCAAAGAGTGCCATCAGAATCGTCAAGTTCCTGTGACAGCCATGCTTAATCCAGTGGCCAGGAAGATAAGGCTTCGATTCCCCCACAGCCTCTTGTCCTTCGTAGTCCTCAGGGTCTTACTGCTTTCAAGACCCTCAAGCCTCATAGGGACTGCTTGGGGGGAGTCACTATACCTCTGATTCACTGCAGTAGGAAACATAATTCTTTTCTTTCTTTCTTTCTTTCTTTCTTCTTCAAGACAGAGCTTCACTGTATAGTTCAGGATGGCTTTGAACTCACTACTTCAAGGCTCAGGCTGTCCTTAAAGTCTTGGTGATTCTTTTGCCTCAGCCTCCCAAGTGCTGGGATTACAGGTATGTGCCACCACACCAAACCAATTTCTTGAATCCTCATTTATTTGTGACAGCTATAGACATTCCAAGACCAATCTGGGATATAGGGTCTAAACATTTGCTGTTCGAACCCCGTAAAGCAAGTAAGTGTCCCAGAGACGAAAAATTATTAATATAATTGGTGTAGGAAGCCCTCCACTTTTGAAGTTTTTCAAACACCTACTTCCAACCCAAAGTCTCTGAAAGTAGGAACCAGGTTAGGCCTCTCAACTGGAATTACATCTAACCCAGGGCCAGTTCTCCATACAAGCCTCAAGGCCGCCAGGGCTGTGAATCCCAGCATGAGGACCACGTCTTGAACATTACTATCATTCCTTAGTGTCTAGCTCAGAGTCTGCCATCATGGTCATTTCAATAAGTCTGTGATGAGTGCATTAACTAATGGGAATGGTATTGATAAGGATGGCAACAGGGACAGAAACAGAAGTTTTCTTGCAAGGAAGAAGAGGCTTCATAACACCAGGTGTCTCCTCTTAGCAGCACATGGCCTTCCTAAGCCATCACAGTGGCTTATTTCATGAGAGGAAGCAGACAGGGACTAATCTTGAGGTCCCTGTCCTCCATCACGCCAATACCAGAGAAAGCTATCAGGATAAAGAGGGGAACAAGGGCCACCTGGTTGGTCATGATACCTAGTAAGGAGAGGACAGATTTCCCTATGCATGCCTCCTTCAACTCCTTCCACTAAGGTCAACTTCAGTTTTTTTTGCCAGCAACTTATCACGAAAGACCATAACTTTCTGGACTCTGAAGATTCAGTTCTTCAGCTGTTCTACCTCCCGTAGCTCTTTATCCACCGTCCAGGCCTTCGATTCTTGGTACCTTGGCTTTAGAATAAAGTTTAGAGTCTGCAAGGCAAGAATACATCTGTACAAGGTTATGTCCTTTCATCTTTCTCCAGCACTAGAGGTTGAACCCAGGCCCTTGTACCTGCCAGCAAAGCACTCTACCACTGAGCTACACTCCCAGCCCTGTCATTTTATCTTTAGAACAAGCCTGTGGGGTAGATGAACAGGGGTGATCTGGCACAGAAAGAAAAAGTGTTAACAGGACTCCTCAGCCTAGGCCCTTTATCTCTATTATACACTATATGGTTCAATCAGTAAAAACCATTCATCATCCCTCAAGACTTTTTCTTTTTCTTTTTCTTTTTTTCTTCTCCCCCTTTGGTACCTGGAATTGAACTCATGACCTTGTGTTTGCCAGGCATGTGCTATATATCCCTGGCCCCCTTCTCAAGACTTCTAAGGGTATGATGTTGAGGGGTCCTCAGTGCTATGGGTTTTCAGGCAAGGACAGATTTTATTTTATTTTATTTTATTTTATTTTATTTATTTATTTATTTTTTGCGGCACCGGGGTTCAAACTCACTACTTCACACCTGCCAGACAGGCACTTAAGTCACTGAGCCAAACTCCCGGCCCTAGTTTTTTTGAGGCAGGATCGCACTGTGTAGCTCAGGCTGGCCTTGCACTCGTGTTGTAGCCCAAGTCAGCCTCGAACTCACAGATTTTAATAGATGAATTGATTTACTGTTTTGCTGTCAGGCAATGGTTTAGAGGAGTGATGGTAAACCTTTTAGAAATTTCAATAATAACAAACAGTTGGCAATGGCACTTGTGCCATAGGTTCGCTACCACTGGTCTAGAGTATTGTTTGGGAAAGAATTTAAATCTAGAGTCAATGGAATTAGGACTTAAGTCTTGAGCCTACCATTTATTAACTGGCTGACCTTGGGTAAGTCATTTAGCCTCTGTGACTTCACCTACTGTAGAATGATGACAACAATGTTTGCACTTCTGACCTCAGATGCCTACTGAGAGAATTAAGTGAGATGATATATGGGAAAGTTATAAAGCCCTAGACAAATGTTAACTTTCACATCTCGGTCAGATTAGAGCCTCTTTATGTAAAATATAAACAGTTAACCGGGGCTGGGAGTTTGGCTCAGTGACTTAAGCGCCTGTCTGACAGGCGCAAGGTTGTGAGTTCAATTCCTAGTGCTGCAAAAAAAAAAAAAAAAAAAAAAAAAGAATAAACAGTTAACCTTTTGTGTTCATGAGAAAGTTGGGATTAAGGGCTCAGCTCTGGAGTCAGGCTGCCTGGGTAAACTTAGGCGTGTTACCTCTCTCTGAGGCTTCAGTAAAGAGGATCTCTCTCACAGGTGTGACAGTGAGCATTCAATGAGATAATTTATGTACAGTGCTTAACATGGACCTGACTCAGAAAGAGAAATTTAATGAATGTTAGTTGCTACCATTTTTGATTTTATTAATGAAGATATCAGGCAAACATGGTCCAATAAGATATAATAGAGCTCTGCCAGGCATGGTGGTGCACACCTGGAATCCTAGCACTCCAAGGGCAGGAGGATCATTGCAAATTTGAGACCAGCCTGGGCTACAAAATGAGCTCAAGATTAGCCTGAACTGCATAGGAAGACCCTGTCTCAAAAGACAAAAAAAAAAAAAAAAAAAAAAAAAAAGCTATAATACAGTTCGGAGCTAGGAGTCTAAAGGATTCACCTCTTTGGATTTTAGTTTCCCTGCTTGCACCATGGTAAGAATCTAAGGTTTGCCTCTTTCAGGTAATCATGCAGGTCTTTATTTATTTATTTGTTCATATGAATCGTTACAAAGTGTAGGAAAACCTTGGAATGGTTGAAATTGAGAAACAGTATTAATGTGGGATATTCTTTTTTTTTTCCCCCTTTTTTTTTGGTACTGGGGATTGAAACTCAGGATCTTGTACTTGCCAGGCAGGTGCTTATGCTGCTGAGCTATATCCTGGGCCCAAGCAAGATAGTTTTTTTTTTTTTTTTTTTTTTTTTTTTTTTTTTTTTTTTTTTTTTTTTTTTTTTTTTTTTTTTTTTTTTTTTTTTTTTTTTTTTTTTTTTTTTTTTTTTGCGTCCTTTTTGAGACAGGGTCTCACTATGCAGTTCAGGCTGGCCTTCAGCTCACTTCGCCACCCAGGTTGGTCTTGAATTTGCAACCATCCTCCTGCCTCAGTCTCCCAAGTGCTGGGATTACAGGCATGCACCACTGCACCCAGCTCAATACAAGACATTCTTAAAACCAGACTAAGTCTATAATGACTGAGGTTTTTTTTTTTTTTTTTTGGCACAGGGATTGAACTCACAACCTCGCACCTGTCAGACAGGCGCTTAAGTCACTGAGTCAAACTCCCGGCCCTGGTTTTTTGAGGCAGGGTGGCACTGTGTAGCTCAGGTTGGCCTTCCGCTTGCGTTGTAGCCTAAGCCAGCCTCGAACTCACAACGCTCCTCCTATCTCAGCCTCCTGAGTGCTGGGATTAAAGGCGTGCGCCACCACGCCTGGCTCCTGAGTTTTTATAAATTCATCAGTTTTTGTTCGTTACGATCTGCCTTTGATAAAGTGGTCTGTTTCATGGAAAACGAGGACAGCAATTTTTTAGTCAACCAAAAATTTCTCAGGTCAGATTTTTTTCCCCTCACGAGATTTTGAAGCAAATCCTTCAAATCTGCAAGAGCGCTTTGGGGGGGAAAAAAAGCCGTTCTACAGAATGTGCCGCTGCTTCACTTGTTCTGTGTATGTAGGCTGATTTACTACTCAGTCACCTTTGGATGTGCATTTCCAGTATACCTGCTTCCCATATTTAATCCCAGCGTGACCTCTCCCGTACCCTCCTCCTTCACTCTGATTCGCTAGGGTGACTTCAGGGAATACCTTCCTTTTTACATTAAACTGGGCAAAAACAGAAATAGCAAGATAAATCTGCAGCAAGATCAAAAATAGAATTCATAGCTAAATATAAATCTAGAGGGAATTATCCAATTATCTGGATGGTCCCTTATCACAGACAATCCAGGGTTGACTGACTTTTGCTTTTTCCACATATAGAACAAATGGTTAACAAATACAAGAGCGATACTTTTTCTTGTGAAGAATAGTAATTTTTAATGGTAGTCTATTTTCGAAATTGTATACGTTCTTTTTGGGGTCCATCCAGTCTTATTTTGACTTGTAGGTCAGAGAGCACTGAACTGGGAAGACCAGAATTTGCTAATGGTATCCCTTTGCAAACTTGGGCAAGTTTCTCTGTCATTTTGGTACTTCTGTCCTACCGAGGTGGACTTAGAATGGTCGATTCTGACGGGAAATTCCCAGCTCCCTTTCCGAGTCCCAGCCTAATTTACACGCCAACATCTGTTTTCTTAAGATCGGACCAACCCCCACCCTACGAAGCTGAGAACGTGGAGGAAGACAAATGTGGACGTTACACGAGGTAAGGTAGCCATTAAGTGCGCCCATATAATGCAAATCCCATGCAAATGATATGCAAACTTTACAGTACTTTGAGGACTCTTCATTTGGAGCTTGCAAGCGGCGCAGAGAGCCTGCGAGGATTTAAAACTAACGTTTTTAGGTTAAACTAAATGCAATGCCTTTTGAAGTTGTCACTTTCTCCGTGCTACTGGGGCTCAACAGCTTAAAGTTTGACACTCTGCCCCCCACAAAGATTTCACTACATTTGATTCCAACCTACACCCGGCCCCGCCCCCTCACAGCCTGACATCACGTGACATCATATTTGCATACTACCTGGGACTGGGTGTGACGCTCCCCTTTTCTAAGCCTTCTCATTGGAGGCACTGGAGAACCAGCCCTTTCGGGACAGCCCAATCAGCGGACTCTCGGACGTAGGACAGCTGGAGGGGTCCGGGTGGAGGTGGGGTCTCGGGTTGGATCGCTAGGCATATTTACCAATCATCCTCGGGAAAGGAAGAGCCCTCCGAGGATTGGTTGAGGGGGGTGGGTCTGGGGCTCTGTAGGCCAATTAGAGCTCTGGGCTGAGAGGGCCGGTCCCCGCCCCGTAGAACAGATAAGCAGCGACAGCGGGGGTTGGGGGGCTGTGTGGGGCTCGCCGCGGGGCCGAGGCGGGCTGGTGTCCGGGCGGGCGATGGCGGGGGCCGCAGCGGGCGGCAGAGGCGGAGGTGCCTGGGGGCCGGGGCGCGGAGGGGCCGGGGGGCTCCGGCGGGGCTGCTCTCCACCAGCGCCCGCCGGCTCCCCCCGGGCTGGGCTGCAGCCACTCAGGGCTACGGTCCCATTCCAGCTGCAGCAGCCGTCTCAGCGCCGGGACGGGGGTGGCCGCGCAGGTGAGCCGGACCCCGAGCGGGTGCTGGGGGAGGAGCGTTGGGGGAGGGGGCGCGCGACGGTGGGG
>RJWM01005526.1:75742-91206 GCA_004363535.1 Dasyprocta punctata | reverse complement strand
TTTCTCAAACAGTTTTAATATTTTGTTTATGTGCTGGATTTCTGGGATCTTGATTATTATGTGTCTGGGTGTAGATTTATTTTGGTTATGGCTATTTGGGGTTTTATATGTCTCATTTATCTGTATGTCAGATTCTGTTTCCATGCTTGGGAAATTTTCTGCTATTACTTCTGTAAATAGTATTTTTTATGTCATTTGCACTGACTCCTGGTTTTTCATTGACACTTTTCAGTCTTCTATTATTTTTCTATGGATCATCTTGGAGCTGATGAATTATTATTTCATGGTCCCTTGTTATTTTTAAGAGATCTTTCCTTTCATGATTGCTAGGTACGATCCTGTCTTCAAGGTTTGAAAGCCTACCTTCAGTTTTGTTCCAGCTTTTTTTTTCCAGGTTTCAATAGAATTTTTAATTTCCTGGAGATCTCTTTGAATCTGTTTCATGCATTCTATTTGTTTCCTATATTGTTCATTCAAGGTTTCCATCATTTTCCTATGGCTCTGTATTTTTTTTTAATCTATGTCTTCTATAGCTATGCTGAATGTTCCTTCATTAAGGTTGAGATTCCTTTTTTTTTTAACCTGAGAGATTATTTCTGATCTGATTTCCTCTGTAGCCTCATGGATTTGTTTCTTTGTTTCACTTCCCATCTTTTCAGAAATTTTGGGTGTCTATCTTCTAATGTCTACTATGTCAATGTCTCCTGTACTTGTTCCAGATGGGCTGAAAGTCTGAGACTGCATTTTGCTTTTTCATCTTGTCATTTCGTCTCTTGGTTCATATTTTGATCTTTCCAATCTTGCTCATCTCACCTGTTCATTGCATGTGTCTTAGTCAGGGTCCTACTGTGTGACTGGTGTTCATCTAGCTGCTGGCCCCACAGTGTATAGGAGGGGCCAGTCAACTAAATTCCTATTGTAGGGCCAGCTGGGTGAGTCCTGGATTCTTTTTTTTTGTGTGGCACTGGGGATCATACTCACAACCTTGTGCCTGCCAGGCAGGTGCTTAAGCCACTGAGCCAAACTCCCGGCTCTAGTTTTTTGAGACAGGGTCGCACTATGTAACTCAGGTCAGCCTCGTGCTCATGTTGTAGCCCAAGCCGGCCTCGAACTCACAATGCTCCTCCTACCTCAGCCTCCCGAGTGCTGGGATTAAAGGCGTGTGCCACCATCCCCAGCTCCATGAGTCCTGGATTCTTCTGATTAGCCTAGGAGTATTGATGTGAACCAACCTTTAGCTCATATTGTTACTGTAGCTTCAGACTTTTCCAGGCCACCAGACCCACCTGTCCATGGGGTGCACCCCAGCTGGGGCCCTACTGTGTCACTGGGGGTTTCACTGGCCCACCTGGGTTCCTCCAGGTAGGGGAGGCCTCATCTGCACTGTCATAGGCATGCCTGGTTTCTTCCCGGTGGAGGGAGGGCTCACCCATGCTTTCACTGGCCTGCCAAGCTCCTCTGGTTGTGAGGAAGGCTCACCTATGCTCTCAATAGCCCACTGAGGACCTCTAGATGGGAGGAGCAGTTGCCAAGGATCCCACTGGCCCGCTGAGCTCCTCCAGGTTGGAGGAAGGGTTCACTTTTCTCGTCTTTCTTTTGTTTTCTTTCTTTCTTTCTTCTTCTTCTTTTTTTTTTTTTTTTTTTTTTTTGAGACAGGGTCTCATTATGCAGTTCAGGCTGGCCTTGAACTCACTTATGTAGCCCAAGCTAGTCTAAAATTCACAGCAGTCCTCCTGCTTCAGCCTCCTAAGTGCAAAGCTTGCATTTCAAAGAGTTCCACGCCTTGCAGATCTTTTCATTTGAGTCCAAACCTGCTGATTGTCTCTGCTCCGTTTTGGTCCAGCAAACAGAGAAAAAAAACCCTACCTATTCTAAGAGAAAACTGTGTATGAAGAAAGTAAGTTCAGTTGGTGAGCAGGCTACACTTGCAAAAGTATCCCTCTTTCCCCAGGAGGTCCTGACCTGTGGAGCCACAGTGTAGGCTGGTGCTTGCAGAAATAATCTGATCATGGGTTTCAGTTCTACCAAACCCTGTCATGGTAAGGGGCTGCTGCAGTGCCCAACAAGGTTGGACCATGTCTTTGTAATTTTCCTGCTGTGACTCACTGGCTAGGAACCCTTGTGATCACTGTTTACCCTGCACAAATAAGTACTCTTTATTTTCATTGCTTCTCACATCTTCGGTTCTGGTGGGAAAATTACCACTAATATTTATACTGCAAATTTTAAAGTCCAATAACTGTAAAGGCAGTTCATAAAATTTCTGCCTTCTCTTTCTAGGTCTCCTTTTGAATAGGTTATAAATAGAGAACTGAGGTATAAAGAAAGCAGGAATAATCTTCCTTTGAACATATATTTGTGTATACATACGTATGTATATATACACACATGTATTTACATCCATATATATGTGTGTATATTTATATATGTGTATATATATATATATATATATATATACATTCAGTGAGGTGGAAGGAGAAAGAGAGAGGGAGAGAAAGAAAGATGTGGGCATCTGAGAGGAATATGGCACATTTACTGTCATCAATTTGATATGTAATTCTCTCTCTCTTTCTCTTTCTCTCTCTTACAGGGTTGGAGATTGAACTTAGAGTCTCATGTGTGCTAGGAAAATGCTCAGTCACTGAAACTACAGCCCCAGCCTTCATTTAGTTTGATGATGTTGAGCTTTACCTGAGCCCCAACCTCCCAGAAGATAGTGATGATAAAGAACCATCCCCCAATAACCTTTTGTGTTCCAGTAAACAGTTTCCCACAAAGAACTCTCTTCCTTTCGTTTTTTTTTTTTTTTAACTGTGTCCATTGTTTTTCGGGATTCCCATAAGACTTGGTGGCTCCTTTATTTACCTGTGTCAAGGACAAAGACCTTTCCATATTGACAAGATTGGACAGGGTTGTTTCAATTCCAATTTGTTTTTTGTCTCATGATCGAATAGCTGAGGTTAGAACTGTTTATCCCCTTGAAATTAATTAACCATAGCAAAGAGCCTTTTTTAGCTTGATGACTCGGTGATACTTGCTCTGCTTGCAAACTCACCCCTAGTATAAGTCACATCATTCACAATTTACTTACCTTCCTTCACCTCCTGTAAATATGGTCGACGTAAAACCACCCTGCTGAGACATTCTGGTCTTTGTAGATTTGGGATGTCCTACTTGTCGCTACATTCTGAGTAAAGTCAGTCTTCCTACTCATCTGGTTTTTGTTTCAACCTGTTCTCCAGGTTTGATTGACCCTATAATATATATGTGAGAGGCAGTGATAGATAGGCCCTTTTCTTCTTTAGGAGCTCACCATGTAGCTGATGTGGTGGCTGTAATAACACACGCCTGTAATACCATCGCTTAGAGGCTGAGGCATCAGGATCACCATGAATTTGAGGCCAGCCTGGGCTACATAGTGAGTTCAAGGCCAGCCTGCACTACATAGTGAGACCCTGTCCCAACAAACAAACAAACAAACCAACCAATCTCACCAAATAACGGAGCAAAGATGCATAAACCTAAGTAACCTTGGTACCTGGAAGGTTGTAAAAAGTTCTCAGACAGAGATGAAGGAAGAATGCCAAATCAACTCTAGAGATGGAAAAAGGACTTTTACCTGAGGAATAGTGAGCTTTATTGTGGATTTAGAGGAACAAAGCAGTGCTTCCAGGGCTTTGTCTCCAGGCAGTGAGGAGTGGTCAGGGAGAGTCTTAGTTGCACCAAGGCATCTAAAATAAGCATATAGTTGGATAAATCCAATGCCCCATGATAGCTTCCCCAAAGTCTTCTGGCTCTCCTTCTAACCACACTGATTCTTCAGGAAAACCAGTGACAGAGATTATCTCCTTTCAGAATCTGAAAGCTCCCAGAGTAGTCAAAATGAGAGAAAATGAGATAGGAGAAGGGAATGTGGTCTGTGGCTGGCCTTAGGAAAGTGACAAAGGGACAGAGGTGCCTATTGCTGCCCAGTCTCCTCCTGTCAGTAAAAAATGGACTGGATGGAACGACCCACACAGACAGCTTATCATGCTTTTATCCCTGGCCTACTTGGTTTAGGCTCAGATTGGTAGGTTGACTTCCCTCCCTTTCAAAACTGAGGATAAGGAAGAGGCAAGATGAATTACCAAACAAAATCAGATTATAGAGGGGACTCTGTCATAGCTTCCAGGGAATCATATGAGGCATAATTTTTATGATAAATCATAAATGTGCATAAACTGAAATGCATATTGATATAGCTGAAGCCTTGCCTGAACTGGTGCATTTTTGTTTCAATAGCATTTGATTATTCTTGTGAGGCTATTATGATGCTCATAATGATTACAGTTTGCTATTGTATAGAAATGGCTTGCCCAAAGAGATGCACTTTGAAATCAAGAATAACAGAGATGATTTGTTGTGCCCTTTGGAGAACAATGGGTCAGGAAACACTCCATTCAGCAAGCTCGGTGCCTCAGGAAAATCACTTCTAATGGAGGGGAGACATTGTGGAAGGAGAACTGTCCTTGATTTCACACATTACTGTTACATAGCTGTAGAACTTTGGACTATTCACTCTCACCCATCCCTCATTATGAAGTTCCATAAGCTCACTAGACTGCAGAAGAATGCTCCCAGATTTTGCATGCCATGTTCTTCTTTACAGAGAAAGCTCTCTGATCCTTTCGTCAAGGTCTAATCAGTATATTCTCTGCCTTCAAGTTTCTGATAGAACATTGTTTCATTAGATTTTCCCCTGGTGTAACCATGTAGAGTAGATGCTAAAATTTCCTGAATAAGACTAAGGACAGCCCTAAATGTTTATTGATATAATATACATAAGAAAGAATGGGAATCATAGGACTCATTTGTCATATAGTATTTTAATTATTTGCTATATGCTGCCTGTCCTGTTTAATTATATGTCCCTTAAAAATAGAAGGTTCAACTTTCTACTCATAGCTGCATGATGGCAGTTGGCAGATGTTTAGTAAATAACATTTTAGGGCTCCCCCTCCTACCATTGATCCAGAACTGCTGTGAATGGTAGGAAGTGAGTCCAGTACCAGCTCCTGCTCCCTCCCTTCATGGGATTTAGGGACCAGACAACAGTGGGAAAACCAGTGACGCAGCAGGACCCAAGCTATAGTGCACATGACGGACAGGAAGGACTAGCGGCATAGAAAAGTCTGAAGTAATAGTAACGGTACGAGCCAGCAGGTGGTAAGTTTGGTGAACTAGCTTTGTACTTATGGACAAAGATACATAGAATAAAAGTGAGCTGGCAGGGCCAACTTTTTTTCTTTTCTTTTCTTTCTTTCTTTATTTTTTCATCTTTTATTTTTTCTTCTTTTTTAAGTGACTGGGGAGAACTCCAGTCCTAGAAAAATAATCTCATCCCCCAAATCCAGAAACAAAGATCAGATCCAAACCCAACATAAATGCACCTGCAATCTTGGCTAGAGTACACATTCTGGGATCAGACTTGGACATACAAAAAAAACTGTGGACACTAGAGAAATCTCACTACTTTAATTTTTCCCTCTGTTATGAGTTTTCTTCTTGGTAGTTGGCTTAGTTAGTGGTTTATTTATTTATTTATTTATTTTTTGTGATTTGTTATTCATTTTTTTTGTTTTCTTTTTCTTTCTGTTCTGTCCTGTTTTGTTTTTCTTTCCTTACATGTGTTTTTTTTTCCTGTGTGTGGTTATTTTTGTTTCCTGTTTTTTCTTCCTTTCTTTTTTCCTCTCCTTCCTCTTTTCTACCTTTTTCTCTCTCATTTATGATTTAGATCTCTCACCATTCCTTTTGTTATATCCTACTTATCCTCTTTCTCTTTTTAATTAGCTGTCTTCCTTGATTTTATGATACTTTTATGTGAGCAAATATTGTCTCTTCTCTCCCTGGTTCATTTCAGTACTCCTGGGTTTTCTCTTCCAATCCTTTCCTCTTGTATGTGACAATTACACAAAACTGGGATAATCATCGTATGCCCTCCAACCTTGCTCCTACCATATGTAACCTAACACACCTCTCCATTCTACCCCCATCCTTTTTATCCCCTCTGTAGGGTAAAATCATTCTACTAAGGGAAAAAATGTTGCATAATAGCTCCTGTTATAAGTTGGGTTATATTACATAACTGTAGAACTCGTTCTTACAGTTAAAGATATCAGACTAGTACTTGCCACAGTTTGTCAGTAGCCAAACTGTGCTTGAGTCTATTGTTATTGCTAACTGTACTACTTTAACCAGGATGTCATACCTGTTACAATAAGTTTTTCTGCCCTACATAATGACACGGTGACTGTAGGGGTCATAACTATCACCATAGTCTAGTACCAAAGGAATGGGCCTTGAGTCAAATAGCAGCTCCACATTCTTAATACATTGGGAAGGTGTATTTGTGGGATAGACATAGAGAACAAGAACCACCTATGTCTAGAAGACATCCTAGGGAACAGGCATCTTCTGGGAAAGCTTGACACCAGGGATAAAACTATCTAACATAAAAAATCTACAAGCATCAATGCAGAAAGCAAAATAAAATAAAAAATAGACAATAGAAAATTGTAATAGGAAGAGGCAAAATGTAACCCCAAATACTCAGTCCACCCAGGACAAATTCAGAGTGCAAAGAGATAGAAGAAATCAGATGCTAGCCACTGGAAATCTCTGAAATGATAGTAGCAGAAGTGAAAAAATAAATGGAAGAGGGCATAGAAAAAATAATATCTAAGGTACAAAAAGAAAGACAATAAAATGAAAGACATTAAGGCAGATGCAGATGAAAAGATAGAAGACTTTAGGAAAATGATGAAAACCATGAATGTCCAACATAAAGAAATGGAATTGACGAAACAGATCCAAATAGAAGCCCAAGAGATTAAAAACTCCATTGAAAGTGTATGCAACATACCGAATGAAGGTGAGGATTGAATATCAGACCTAGAAGACAGGAATGTGAGTAGCCACCAGGAAAAGAAAGATAACTTAAAAACAGCAAGAGAAAACAAAATCAATCCAACAGCTACAAAGTGAAGCAAAGAAGAACAACCTAATATGGATTGGAGTCAGTGAAACAACTGGAGACAGCCCAAAAGCCATTAAAAACTTCTTCATAAAATTATTGGCAGAAAACTTCCCAAATGTGTAGAAAGAATTTGAAATACAAATTAATGAAGCATATAGAACCTCATATATCCATAACCAAAATGAATCTACACCAAAGCAAATAATAAGTATTCCAGAAATTCAGCACAAGAACAAAATATTAAAATCAGTTAGAGAAAAGCAGCTAGAGTAAAGAAACAAGTCACCTATAAAGAAAAGCTCACTAGAATCACAGAAGACTTCTCAACACATATCCCCAAATAAAGGAGAGCCTGGAGTGAGGTACTTCAAACCCTAAAAGCAAATAATCTTCAACCTAGATTGGTATACCCCATAGAACTATCTTTCAAAATCAATGGCAAAATAAGATACTTCTGTCACAAAGAATAACTGGAGAAATTCATGACCACCAAGGCAGCACTGCAGAATGCGCTGAAGGACATATCAGAAAGGGATAATAAAGACCACAAACATGCAAACACCATAGAAAGCAGCCACCAAGCAGAGCAAGAAATTATAAACAGAGGAGAAATGCAGGAAACTAACGACAGGGAAATAGCATGAAAAAGATAAGCCAATACATATCAGTTATGACCATCAATGTAAATGGTCTCAGTTCACCAATCAAAAGAAACAAACTGACAGAATGGGTCAAGAAACAAGATCCAATGATATACTGCATTCAAGAAACACATTGAACCTAAAAAGAAATTCACTAAAATACACTAAAAGTCAAAGGATATAATACTATTCTCCATGCCACAGGAACCCAGAAAAAAGAAGGGGTAGCTATTCTATTTGCAGACAATGCAAACTTTAATCCAAAACTGGTCAAAAAAAGACAAGGAAAGTCACTGTATACGCATTAAGGGAAAACTCTAAGAGGAAGAGATAGCAATCATAAATATATATGCACCAAACACCAGTGCACCCAACTACATAAAACAAATGCTAAAAGACATGAAAAACCAAATAAGCACTAAACAGTTGTAATGGGAGACCTTAATACCCTACTTTCTCATATAGATAGATCAATGAGACAAAAAAATCCACAAAGAAATATTAGAATTAAACCACGCCTGTGAACAAATGGACTTGATAGATGTCTACAGAGTTCCAACCCAAAGCATCAGAATACACATTCTTCTCAGCTGTACATGGGATATTTTTCAAAATAGGCAGCATATTAGTCCACAAAACATGTTTAAATAAATGCAGAGGTATTGAAATTATCCCATGCATAGTATCTGGCCATAGTGCAATGAAACTTGAAACAACCCCAAAGAAATCACAAAAACTGCATAAACACATGGAAATTAAGCAACACACTTCTGAACAATCAAGGAAATTAAACATGGGTCACAGAAGATAAAAAGATGAAATTAAAGAGTATATCCAATTAAATGATAATGCAGATAAAACATACTGAAACTGATGGGATGCAATGAAAGCAGTACTACAAGGGAAATTTATAGTGATGAACTCCCACCTCAGGAAAGCAGAATGAGCTCAAATAACCAATCTAATGTTGAACTTCAAACCTCAAGAAAAAGAAGAACAAATCAAACCCAAAGCTCATATGAGAGAGGGTATTATAAAGATAGGAACAGAAATTAATGCAATTGAGACTAAGAAAGCAATACAAAAAATCAATGAACCAAAAAAATCTGAAAGAATAAATAAAATTGGTAACCTTTTTGCCATGACCCATGCAGCTCCTGAGGTTCTTGGGGTGAAGGACTGTGAGAGGATGAGAACAATGAAGAAAAGACAAAGCTGGGGTCAGGTGGAGCCCTTACCCTCCTGATGGGAGGAAAGGTACTGGCCCCTCACTGCAGTAGCATTCATTTATGCCTTTTAGCAACCTAATGTCACATGACACCCTGTTGTCCTAGCAACCCACTGCTCAGATTGTCTTGGGGCTAGGTGTTCTCTGGGCTGAAGCAGCTTCCTCATGTGATTTGCCCCGGGTGCTCTTTGTTCTTGGAATGGTCATGCTCCAGCCTTGCACTTGTGGTCAATTTCCAGCTTTAATGGTGCCCTGCACCCATTAGCCAACTTCATCAAAAAGAGGAAAGAAAAAACACAAATTCAAGCAATTGGGAATGAAAAGGGGTAAATCACAACAGATCCTACAGAAATTCAGAGGTTCACTGATACTTACTATCAGAACCTATATTCTAATAAGATGCAAAGCACAGCAGAAATGAACTGATTCTTAACACAATCAAATTGCCAAACCTAAATCAAGAAGATATAAAAATTCTTAAAATCAACATGGTACTCGTCAAAAAACAGACCTCAGTGTCAATGGAACATAATAGAAGATGCAGACACAACTACAAACACAGTCAGCCACATTATCTTTGAGAAAGGGGCCAAACATGTTTGCTGGAAGATAGCTACTTTCATAAATAGTGCTGGAAAAATTAGCTTTCCACATGCCAAGGACTTAATCCTAGTCCAAATGGATCAAAGCTCTGTATACTAAAGCATAATCACCAAATCTACTGGAAGAGAAAATAGGGGGAAATCTTGAAGACATACATGTAGGCAGAGACTTCATGAATAAAACTCGACCATATGGAAAGCACTACAAAGAATCAACAAATGAGATCTCACCTTATTAACAAGCTTTGGCACAACAACAAAAGAAATCATCAACAGAGTGAAACTACAACCCACAGAGTAGGAATAAATTATAGCCTGTTGTCCCTCAGACAAAGGATTTATATCTAGAACATATAAAGAATTGAAAAAAAAATCAGGACCCCAAAATTCAAAGACCCAATCCAAAAATGGGCATCTGAGATGAATACATACTTCTCAGATGAAGAAATACAAATGGCAAATAAATACATGAAAAAAATGTTCAACATCACTGGTCATTCAAGAGGTACAGATTAAAACAACACTGAAATTCCATCTCACTACAGAAAGGATGGCTATCATCAAGAAATCAAATGATAACAAATGCTGGCAGGGCTGTGGGGAAAAAAGAACACTTCTCCACTGTTGGTGAGAGTGTAGACTGGTACAACCACTGTGAAAATCAGTATGGAGATTCCTCCAAAAACTAGTATTAGAGGTCTGATTCAACCCAGCTATTCCCCTTTTGGACATCTTCCAAGAAGAATTAAAAACATCATACCACAGTAATATATGTGCAACCATGTTTACAACAGCACAATTTGTAATAGCTAAATCTTGGAAACAACCCAAATGCCCATTAGCCGAGGAATGGTCAAAAAAGATGTGGTTTTTTTTTTTTTTAATATAATGGTATGCTACTCAACCATAAAGAGGGATAAACTTGATACTTTTATAGGTAAATGGATGTAACTGGAGACCATACTCATAAGTGAAATAAACCAGACTTGCATGTGTAAATATCATATTGTTTCACTAGTGTGAGAACCTGAACCAGTAGATAAGATCCGAAATGTACAATAGATACTGGGAATGGGGAAGAAACGGTCCAAAAGAAAAGGAAAACTATGATGGGAGAATGGGGAAAGGAAGGAAGAGAAAAGGAAAAAGTTATATATACAGAGATGGTAGTTAAGATAGTTGTACAACTAATATCTTAGTACATTGAAAAGAAAGGACTGTGCTAATATTGTTTGGACAGTATTTCATGTCTATATCTTGTATACTGAACGACTACTATGAATATAACAATATGTAATGTATTAATTATGGTCATTCTCCTATTAGCCTGTTTTGAAACTCTTACTGTTATTTTTAATTGTTTCTATTTAAAATAAAAATAATATTTCAGTAAGTTTTTTCTTCTATATAAGAAGAAAAATTATTGATGAATTGTGACATAGGTCAAAAGAATTGTAGATATAAAAGTACTTGGTGATGAACCACACATATCATATATTGTCATAATCTCCCAGAGGCCAAAGAAAGTGGGTAAAGAAAACATCTTTTCTTATAAATGCAGCTGGTGTCTCTCCACCCAGATCTGTGAGAGGCCAAGTCTCCTACCTCGGTTACTTGCAGAAACAAAAAATTCCCTTCCTTTTGTGAATCAAAGGGGTGGTTGCCACTTATTTTGTGTAGAATAGAGAGATGTAATGAATTAAAAGATCAAGTGATTCTTTGACACACAATATACTTTTCAAACATTTTATTTACAAACACTGATTTTTGGCATATTCTTACACTTTCTACAGCAGGTTGGCCTCTGGAATTCAGTGTCTTCCCCTTTTTAGCTGTTCTGGAGGAACCTGCCATGCAATGTTTTCTCCTTCACCAGCAGGGAAGTGCAGGTACTAGGAAGATCAGCAAAAGTGTGGCTTATGTGGGGCTCCTGGGAAAGGACGCGTCTTGGTGAGGACGGTCTCTGTCATCCTCTGTCCCTGCTGGGCAGGTTGGTTCTTAGGTTAACCTCCACGCTGTCCTTGCCAAGGACACAGGTGGAGGGAAAAGGAGGACACATTCCAAAAAAGAGGGGCAAAAAAGCCTCAGAACACAAAGAGGCACCCAAATCTTGGTCTTATTAAGACATGGTCTCCTGACGTTTGCCCAAGGGTCACCACCAACAGGCAAATATTTACCAAGGTAACTCAGTTTTAGAACTTTGGGTCTATTGTCGGTTGTGCGTATGGGCGTGAGGGCAAGCACAGTTAGTGCCGTTTCCTCCTCCCACTGGAGAGACGATGGGGTGCAGGCCAGGAAGGAGGATGTAAACATTCTGAGGACAGAGGTGATGGTTGGCTTTCTTAGCTCGATTTTTCCATTCATGTGTGCAAAATAAAAGTGAATGAAAGAATGAAGGAATGAAGGGATAACCTCTCTTAAAAGCTGTCCGTGCAGACTGAAGGGAAGCAGATTATATTTTAAGGGAGACTATTGCAGGAGGTGGAGTGAGGTGTGGGGAGGTATGAGACTTTTACTGGAGGACCAGGAACTGATTCTTCCAAACCCTGAGAGGTCAGGCTGAGCAGGCAGGGCAGGCTGGGGCCCGCTCCAGCTTCCGCATGGTAATCCCTGGAGCAGCACTTGTCCTGCCAAGGATCCAAAAGGGCCCTGAAGGAAGAGATAGTGGAGCCCGGGTCTGTCTCTGCCCATGAGCACAGGCTGGCCTGGACAAGGCCCTTCCCTTTCCTGAGTCCTCTTTTATCCTCATTCGCTCAGTGCTGCTGTGACATTCCCACTGGTGCCTGTGGGTTTGGAGTGAAGCCTGAACAAATCCACCAGTTTTACTTGCTTTTAACTGACCTAAAAAGTCACTAATAAGGAAGGACACAGAGCTGAGCAATGTGCTATTAGTCTCTCGCTAGCTTTGCTGTAGATGACACCTCTGATGTGAGGGTCATGATGATAATGGTTGCCTAGGTTACTGTTCAGAGACTTCAAGCCTCTTTTGGTTGAAGCCACTGATTCTTTACTTAAACCTGCGCAGTCATCTGATGGGTGATTCTGCACCCTCTGATCAAGCTCATGCCACCATTCTCTGAACACGCGGCCTAGGAAGAGCTATGAAGAATGATTCTGTTTGCACTGACTGCTGACGACCTCACCTTCAGTCACCTTTTCTCATGCCTTAAGTCACCCTGCTTCTTTATCCCACAAATACTGTATCCCTGAGCCCCATGTTTGAGGATGCAGCTTGAGACTTGTGTCTCCTGTAGCCTCATGCTTCTGCATAAACTTAATGGTGAATGAAGAAACTCTCTCTAGCACACTGTGCAGTGGGCGAATGGGGCAGCTGGTTTAGTAGCCCTTGCAGAGCTGAGAGTGACTGCTGCGAACAAGATGTCTTCTTGGAGGTACTGAGGATTGAACCCAGGGCCTTTGCACTGAACTACACACATACCCAGGCTTTCTGTTTTTTATTTTGAGACAGGGTCTCCCTAGATTACTAAATTGCCCAGCTAAGAAGAGACCAGGACCAGAAATAGAACCCAAGGCCACACCTTCGTGACCCACCCAGACATACCAAGAAGTATGCGCCACCAAGCCACCAGATGGCTCCCAAGGTTGGTCAAACGGACTCTTCACCCTAACCAGTGCCCCATCTCATCCCTTGAATGTTGGGAAGCTCAGAGCTAGGTGATGCAGGGTCTCTTCTGGGTCCAAAACCTCATGAATTTTGAACAAATTTGAAGCAGTTAGCTGTGCCTCACATCCAAAAAGGCTCACATTTTCTTTTTGCTGGGTGTTGGGGGATCTGAAATCATAGGTTACTACGTTAGGGACCAGATTACATGACTGACTGTAGTGCCATGGTCCCAGGCCAGTATGACTTGCTTCAGGGACAGTAGAGTTTGCAAATAGCTTCATGTTCTCTGGCTGTGTTGGGAAAACCCATATTCACAGCCTCCTGAGATAAGATAATACCTGTCAAAGGCCATATACAAAATCCGGGCATTCAGGTGTGGAAAGGGACCGTAACTTGAGCCCTTTGATATGCTAAACTTGATCCCCATTTTATTATAACAGTTTTCCATTTTAATAGTCTTCCAAGGAAAGCAAATCACCTCCTCCCCACCCTCCACCGTGTTTCTCACTGATTAGTAAAATGGGCCAACTGAGAGATCAGAGAGCAAGTCCACTGAGGAAAACTCCTCCGGGTACCCCTTGAACCTTGAATATTGTCACTTGTATTTATTCCTCATCATTCCCCCAACAGGTATCTGGGGGTCAGATCAGGCCTGGCACCTTTTGTTTTTCCACAATATTTTGATCTGAATATTGTTCTTCGATGAGAATATTAAGAAGTGTAATGAGCTCATATGGAATTATTTAGTAAATCTTTGAACTTAGTCTGCAATGTATTCCTTCCTGACCCTCCTGCTTCCCAACATCCTTCCTAAATTCAGATATAAAACATTCAAGAAAAATTCCTTTCCAGATACATCTTTTCTCTAAAAGCATGTCATAAACCCTCATAGTAGATGCCAGGTAAGTTTTTTACTTTTTGATAACCAGTTGGAAATACTTTGGGGAGAATATTTATTCACTGCAACCTTTGTTTTTCCTTTTTTATCTTAGTAATTGGTTTTATAATTGCTGGACCTATGCTGGTTTGCCATCTTAGAGGCGTGCCTGAGTTCGGGAGGATTCATTAACAGAGTCTGACAATAGGCTCATGTTGCAGCAATAATGCAGAGTGTGTCTGTGTTGCTGTGTGTAATTTGCTGGTTTTTCTCAGGGAGTCCTAACTGACTCACGGGCCTGAGAGCAGCTCTCCCTGGTGTGGTCACTGGGAGAAAACATTGGTTGTACTGACAAGGACATTACTTAGTCTTCGAAATCAGAATACCATCTTTGTCCCGAAAGCTGCCTCCCTCCCACCTCCAACGCCATAGGCCCTACAGCCTTTTAGGTACCAACTGGAGGACTTTGCTTGGACACTGCCTATGGCAGTTGCATTTTTGTACCAGCAGATGGCAGGCTGGGCACACAAGGCCAGCCAGCACACACACACTGTCTCCGGAGGACCAATGCCAACAGAGCACTGGGAATCAAGGGGAAAAAATATTGCTGCCCCTGCAGCTGACCTTAACTTATTTTTTTTAAAAATCAGATTTATTGAGGTTTTATTTATTTACAATAAAATGCAGTTATTTTTAGTGTGCAATTTAGTGTGTTACTATTTTAACAAATATATACACCCATGTAGCTACTGGTGCAAGAAACCTACAGAACATCTTTTTCACTGTCCACATGGCTTTCGTGTTCCTTCGTATTCCGGCTCCCAGCCCCAGCTCCAGGCAATCACTGCTTTTCGTCACTATAGGCTAGTTTCCCCAAATTAGGAATGTTGAGCTAATGAACAATATGGTATATATTCTTTTATTTGAGATTCATCACCATTGGTGTGCGTATCAGTGCTGCTCCTTTTTGTTTCTGAGTAGTATCCCATTGTATGAACAGGCCACAACGTTTTTATCCATTACTGAACATTGGGATTGTTTTGGGTATTTGGCTATTGTTAGTGAAGTTTCTGTGAACCAAAGCCCTTTTTTGGTAGGTGTGTGTTTTCACTTCTCTTAGATAAATACCTAGGAGCAGAACTGCTGGATTATACGGTAAATGTAGGTTTGCATTTTTGACAAAGTCTTGATTGAAACTGCCAAGTAGTGTTCAAGCAAATTTCTGTTTTATATTCTGCTAGCAATTCATGAGAGTTTAATTGCTCTGTATCCCCACCGACACCTGGTATTGTCAGTCTTTTTGATTTTAGGCCTTTTAGAGCATGTATAGTGATTGCTCATTTTAATTTTGCATTTCCCTAGTGATTAATAATGTCGAGCACGTTTTCTTTGCTTATTGGGCATTCACACGTGTGTGTGCGTGCATGTGCGAAATGCCTGGTCAAATACTCCACTACTTTCTATTGTTTATATTGT